>CABHPH010000830.1:0-13926 GCA_902168325.1 Peromyscus nudipes
TAATAAAAACAGGTTGATATTGGCATAAAAACCGACATGTCGACCAATGGAATCGAATTGAAGATCCTGACACACCTATGAACACCTGATTTTTGACAAAGAAGCCAAAACTGTACAATGAAAAAAAGAAAGCATCTTCAACAAATGGTGCTGGCATAACTAAATGTAGAAGATTGCAAATAGATCCATATCTATTACCATATACAAAACTCAAATCCAAGTGAATCAAAGACCCCAATATAAATCTAGCTACAGTGAACCTGACTGAGGAGAAAGTAGGAAGTAGCCTAGAAAGCATTTGCACAGAAGACCGCTTTCTAAATATAACACCAGTAGCACAGACACTGAAAGCAACAATTAGTAAATAGGACCTCCTGAAATTGAGAAGCTTCTGTAAATAAGTCAAAATGAAAGCCTGCAGAATGGGAAAAGATTTTCACCAACCCCACATCTGACAGAGGGCTGATCTCTAAAATGTGTAAAGAACTCAAGAAAGTAGAGAGCATAATACCAAACAATCCAATTTAAAAATGGGCTTCAGAGCTAAACAGAGAATTCTCAACAGAAGAATTCCAAATGGCCAAAAGACATTTAAGGAATTGCTCCACATGCTTAGTCATCAGGGAAATGCATATCAAAACGACTCTCATATACCATCTTACATCTGTCAGAATGGCTAAGATCAAAAACACCAATGACAGCTTATGTTGGAGAGGATGCAGAACAAGGAGAAAACTCCACTGTTGGTGGGAGTGCAAACTTGTACAGCCACTCTGGAAATCAGTATGGAGATTTCTCAAAAAATTGGGAATCAATCTACCTCAAGACCCAATGATACCACTCTTGGACATATACTCAAGGGATGTTCAATCGTATCACAAGGACACTTGCTCAACTATGTTCATAGCAGCATTATTTGAAATAGCCAGAATCTGGAAGCAACCTAGAGCCCCTCAACCAAAGAATGGATATAGAAAGTGTGGTACATATACTCAATGGCATATTTCTCAACTGTAAAAAACAAGAACATCATGAAATTTGCAGGCAAATAGATGAAACTAGAAAATATCATTCTGAGTGATGACTCAGACTCAGAAAGACAAACATGATATGTACTCACACATAAGTGGATACTAGATATAAAGCAAAGGATAATCAGACTACAACCCTCAGCTCTAGAGAACCTGGAAAACAAGGAGGACCCTAAGAGGATGCACAGATCACCTTGGGAAGGGGAAACAGAGGAGATCTCCATGAGTAAACTAGGGATGGGGAGAGGCAATAGAGGTAGGGAATGGGGGATGAGAACATGAGGGAATGAGATGGTTGAGCTGGAGGGGAGATGGAGTGGGAGAGTAACGAATGAGATAACTTGATAGAGGGAGACATCATGGGGATAGGGAGAAACCTGGTGCTAGGGAATTTCCCAGGAATCCACAAGGATGACCCCAGATTAGACTACCAGCAATAGTGGTGAGGGTGCCTGAACTGGCCTACTCTGGTAATCAGATGGGTGAATACCCTAACTGTCATCATAGAGTCTTCATCCAGTAACTGATGGAAGCAGATGCAGAGATCCACAGCCAAGCACCAGGCCAAGCTCCAGGAGTCCAGTGGAAGACAGGGAAGAGGGATTCTATGAGCAAGTGTGTGTGGGGGGGTCAAGTTCACGATGGGGAAATCTACAGAGACAACTGAACCAAGCTCCTAAGAACTCAAGAACTTTAGACCAACAACTGTGGAACCTGCATGGTACTGGACTTGGCCCTCTGCATATGGGAGACAGTTGTGTAGCTTCATCTGTTCTAAGGGCCCCTGGCAGTATGATGTGATCAGGATCTATCCCTGGTGCATCAGCTGGCTTTCTGGATCTCATAACCTGTAGTCTGACACCTTGCTCTGGCTTGATGCAAAGGGAAGGGGCTTGGTCCTGCCTCAACTGAATATACCAGGCTTAGCTGTCCCCCCATTGGAGAATGTGCCATTTTGGAGGAGATAAGGAGTGGGTCCGGGGGGGAGAGGAGGGATGAGAGGGGATTCTGTGGTTGGTATGTAAAATGAATAAAAAATGTTTTTTAAATAGATAAAAAAAAAAGTGGATGTGTGTGGGACAGTAGAACATGAGCCCCCCCCCCAATAACAACAGCAAAAGCATTGCTTTCCAAAGAAAAACTGGAAACCTCCTAAGGTCACACAATAGGGGACTAATTCGTTATGCAATAATTAAATGTCATCTAAACAACTGCTGTTTCCCAAGGTTTAGCAGAATATATTCCGCAGTTGAAAACTCTGGCCTGCCACTTGTCTCTGTAAGAAACTAGAAAGCAGCCATGCTCACTCATTCATTCATGAATTGTCTGCCCATTGTGTTTTCACTTTGAAACAGCAGCTGAGTGGTTACAACAGCAACTGGATTGGCTAAAACATTTACTTTCTAGAGTTTCACAAATACCCTGACCCCTTGTGATTCATTTAGCTTCATCCCCATTGCAAGTACATCTGTTTCAAATATAGATTATCTGAGCTTCCCAGGTAATAAACAATTCCTAATTCTCAATAAGATTTACATGAGGACGGTTAGAAGTGTTGACCCTAGTAGTGACAGCGTCTGCAATAAGAATTGCTGATTCAGTCACCTCAGAGAGGTCACAAATAGCAACCATCATAATCCTAGCTTCTTGATAGTGTATGTTGTGGAATTATGTGAGACTGGAACTTGGCAATTAGGCACAGAAAGGGGTACTCATAAAAGGTTGTCTAACAGATCTTGATAGATGTTTTTCCTAATCTCATTCCTGATTAATTTGGACTTGAAAGCACTTTTTAAATTAAGAAACGAACTTGACAATTAAAGACAACAATTTTAGAATGTTTCTAGACAAGACATACAATAAATTTTTTAAAAAGCAATGTAAATGATATTTCCTCTTGTAAATCCTTAAAATCAAAATCAAAATTAAAGTTCAATCAAGATACAAAATGAGAAAAATTATCAATGAGAAAAGCACCTTCCATTCTTCTACTTTTGCATCCACGGCCATCTGACTGGATCATCCTCTTCATCCCATGCTTCTAGAAGGCCTGTGAGACCTCACACTTGAAGTTGACAATGCCCATTCTCTTTTTAAGTCTGGTCCACAATAGTATCTGTCTGATGCACAATAGCTTTCATCCTGTTATAGCCACTCATCATCTCCATTTCCTGTACTGACTCTTCTAGATTCCTTTCTCCTTTCTTCTTCCTAAATTTAAAGTTTCTCATTAGCTTCCATTAAAGCTCAAATTTCATCCAGATACTGAGCAAGTTTACATTTATCTATTTATTTATTTGTTTGTTTGTTTGTTCATTCGTTCGTTCGTTTATTTGTTCGTTCGTTTGTTTGTTTGTTTTTAGATGACTGTGATTGGTTGTACTGTCTTCTCTTCTCCTGATCAAAATGATTCCTTTTGTGAACCTTTTTGTTTCTGGTCATCAGTAATGTCTGACAAAGATGTTGATTTTTTTCTTCTTAATTTCTTGTTTCCATTTTATGCCTCTTCATTTTGAAGAGCCAATTTTTCATTAAATTTCTTCTCTTTATCCGATTCATTTTCCACATTCAACTTCCTTTTTTTTTATTCCAACTGAATTTCATCATGTAAAAACCAAGTATCACATCCACCTGCTGAACCATCTCCAGTTCACTTTCCAGTCTCATTTCTTTTGTGTTTAGTTGATTTTCAAAGTTTGCTCATCCTTTTCCAGCCTGTTCAACATCTCCAAAGCCAGCTCTGTTTCTTGAGCTGTCATCTTCATCAGTGACTGAGCAGTTCTGAAGAAATGTATCACGTTATCTTCATCTTTTAGTTCATTTGCTTCCACCTTCGCTCAGGAGAACGTTGAATTATCTGCCAACTCTTCTTGAAGTGGCACATCATCTGGATCAACTTTGACTAATTCGTTCCAGTTTATATTAGGTGACATCTTGAATTGTTTCACTATCTTTCCATCCTAAACTACACCTTGCATTCAGGGGCTGTTGCCCATCCACAGCAACCATGACTCCTGATTCAGTCATGGCCAGGCCTTTCTCTATCTAGAGCCATCCTCACACCAAATCTCCTGAACAAGCCAAAGCACAGTGGCTGCTAGGTGATACCACGTCCTGTCTTGATATTTTTATATAAATCACAGTGCTGACTTTTAAATTTGTAAACTAATTTTACCTCAGTATAAATTCTGTTGTGTTTTATAATACTATAGGTCACTTTTTCAGTATCTGGAGAGAGAAAACAATTTTCTGTTTTACATCAGGTCCCACAAACTTTATCACTACCTCTGTTGAGAATTTGAGCCTCCCAGTTATCTCTGGAAAGAGGGTTCTTAACTCCAGAAAGCCATCAAGAAAGCTGTCAATGTGACTTTGGTTACATATTTATATTATATTATATTATATTATATTATATTATATTATATTATATTATTATAATTATATATATTATATATTAATAAACTGTTATTCTCAGGTTCTCCATGTTGCAAGATTTATGTGTTTCTTACAAGAGAAGTATGTTAGGTTTAATGATAAAACAGAGCCTCATCAAGGAGCATCCTGCTTATCTCTGCCTAGGCTATCCAGTCCACCACCTTACCACAGCACATATGATGACTATATTCAGCAAAGTTCAGTTTTATCTTATTTTCTTGACTATAAATTTAATATCTCCCATGAACCACTATCATTCCATTTATGCTATGAGAGTTATGGAAACACAGATAACATCTTATCTAATTTTTTTAGGTACCTGTCAGGGAAATATCAGACATGTTAGATGCCTGAGAATGTGAATGGCCTTAGGTTTTCATACTATGAGACAGTTTCTCCCCAGTCCCTTATCACTATTTGCCTGACATTGCTCTCTATAGGCATTTTCTGTGTTCAGTGGCATAAAAGAATTTCAAAGCCAGATTAATTCATAGAAGTCCCTTATCCAACTCCGTTGCAAGGAAGAAAGTATCTGCAAAATGGCATTATAAAATGATTAGATGAAGGGCTGGGGAGATGGCTCAGTAGTTAAAAGCACTGGCTGCTCTTTGAGAGGAACCAGGTTCAATTCCCAGAGCCAACTTGGCAGCTCACAACCATCTTAGAGGTCGTATGGAAACCTATTTCAACAAGCTAACAAGCTAAGGGGATCTAGTTTACACCTAGAGGTTGAATCCATAGGGAACTGATGTGTGGTGAAAAGAGGGGATCCTGCAAGTAGGTTGCAGTAAGGCAAAGAATTATGTGGAGAGATGGGGATGGAAGGGGTGGGATTCAGCGTCTAAACCAAGAATTGCAGTGTCCAATGAATGAAGTTCAGGAAGGGGACCTGTAAGCATGTTCTTAATAGACTGAGGATGAGAATGGAGAGATTATAATGACGAACAGGAAGGATAGTGTAAATCACCTATCTGAGTCTCTGCCAGTGTGGTCACTGTAGTAGAAAGTGTTTTTATTTAGTGAGGGTGACACAAAGAAAATGAGATGGACTAGAGGGACTGTTGAGAGGATTCATACTAATGAGTGAAGCTGGTTTGTATACAAGGTTTGGTGGAGTCCCTGGGGAGTGGAGCAGAGAGCAAGGACAGGCCTCTGCCAAGTGGTCTGCTACAGGGCTTGAGGTGAAACTGGGAAAATTGCAATGTAAGACAGCAAGGAAAGTGAAGATGGACTACCTGGTGCCCAGGCAGGTGTGGCCACCAGGTTCCCAGGTGGAGTGTCTCTTCTGTCATGTGACACAAAGCAATGTCAGGGAGGAAAGGAAATGCAGCAAGGGTCTGCTGAGTCCTCAGTGAAAGGAGGAAGAGTGAGAGGACAGGCAAATGGTCTGTTACAGGTCTGGGGATGGTACCAGGGGACTGAAATGGAGGACAGGAAGGACAGTGAAGATGGCCTTCCTGCTTCACAAGCCTGTTGTATACTGGGTTCACAGTTACACAGTGTTTGTGGGTATTCACAGTTGAGACAAAAGAAATGAAATGGGCTAGAGACGGGGTCTGGAAGGGTCTATGGGAAGGAGGAAAGCTGGATTTATTGCAAGGTTTCACAGATTCTCCAGGGAATCCATCACTGCTATTCTATCAGTAATTCAGTCTACCAATCACTGGATGCTGTGAGAGTAAACCCAATGGATGTTGCTATTCTTAATATCTAATAATGCCTAAGAACTTTCCAAAGAGTAGATCCTATGTGGATTTGTGATTCCAGGCCAACTTCTCTGAAAGGTATGATGCATGCAAAAAAAAATTCGTATTTCTATTATCAAGAAGAAATCACTGAAATGAAAAAAAAAACACATGGTACTCTTGCAACTTAAAGCCTGTGAGAGACCTGATAAAAGCTTTTTCCTGAGTGACATAGCTCTCTCAAGGACAAATATTGGCCTAATTATCTGTCTCCAAGAAAAGGTGGAGTTTTTTGATGAATTATCTGAGCATTCTGCAATAAGGGAGTGCATTAGTAAATACAATTCTAGGCACACATGCACACACATGAATACATCACATATATACATTTATAAATGAAAACATATATATTTATATATGAAATATTATACATGAACTGTGGTGGATTTAAAGAGAAGAAACAGACTTACTAGTGTGTACAAATACTATTCTTGATCTCTCAGTACTAGGACCCACTTGATATAACATATCGCTGTTTTATGTGTCTGAGTTCCTCATACAATCAAAGGACAATTAACCATAGGCCTCACTGGTAGAGGATGCAGCCATAATGTGGTAGTAGACCTCAGCTGCTGGGGAGTATGCAGAAGATTCACTTCTTGCATGCTGATTGTGCAGGGTTAGGGCAGAAGCCCAGCCTTTTTCTCAGTAGCTGAGTGGATGACTCAAGAGATAGAATTGTTACTGAGAAAGAATAACACCCTGTAGCTGTAGCTGACCTGTTAGTCATCACATTCTAAACTGGATCTTACTTTAATTTGGGAAGAACAATGAAGACATATGTTCCTACTTTATTCATGTTTCTGTGGCTGCAGCTGGATGATGATTGAAGATTTTAGGACAACAGATTGTTTCCTGGACATTTCTGGGACATCCAGGAGGAACTCTATTTTAGTCAGATTTTCTCTAGTGACTGTAGAAAAAAAGAATGCTCGACAGTGATGACCTGAAAACCTTCTCCTTTCTTTCCATCTTTGTGCACAGGGGTGTGTAGTTAGAATTTTTTCTGTGTTCCTACCTGGCCCACAGTCAGGATGAATCTCTCACCCACGGTCCTGCATCCCTTTATAAAATAATCACACAGAAGCTTAATATTATTTATAACTGCTCAGCCATTAGCTCAGGCTTAATCCTGACTAGCTCTTACACTTAAACTCAGTCGATTTCTGTTAATCTATATGTTGCCACATGTTCCATGGCTTTACTTGTGTGCCGTTACATGATGCTCCCTGGACAGCTGGCTTGTGTCTACTGACTCAACCTTCCTCTTCCCAGAATTCTCCTGATCTGCTTATCTCTCCTATACTTCCTGCTTGGCTACTGGCCAATCAGCATTTTCTTTATTAAAACACATTCACAGCATACAGAATGACATTCCACAGCAGGGGTGAGCCAAGGTGAGCAGGTGGAGCAACACCCTTCTACCCTGAGAGTCCAGGAGGGAGCCAGCGCTGTCATCAACTGCACTTACACAGACAGTACCTCATCCTGCTTCCCTTGGTATAAGCAAGGACCTGGAGAGCATCCTCAGCTCATGATTGACATTCGTTCAACTGTGGAAAGAAAGCAGGAGCAAAGACTGATCATTTTACAGGATAAGAAAGCCAAACACTTCTCCCTGAACATCACAGACACCCAGCCTCGAGACTCTGCCCTGTACTTCTGTGCTGCAAGTGCATACTGCTCCACAGGCACCTTCAGCCTGTTCTCAAACCTGCCAGGAGGTCTGGAACTCCATCTATACACTGTGTCACAGGCCTTCCACTGCACTGGCCAGTTTTTAGTTGGCAAGTGCTAACTATAGTGTAGACATTAAAATCCCGAAATAAGAAAGTTAGATTCAATTCACTCTAAACAATTTAGGAGAGTTTTCTCCATTTTAAAAAATTGAAATATAGTTTCATCATTCACTTTCCCTGTTGCAGCACATGATGATTTTGTTACAGAGAACCAGACCTCTTGTGCTGCAGAGAAGAAGAGACTGTGGCACACTTAGCCTCCAGATAGGACATTTACATCACACACCCTCCTCCGAAGGTCAGAGGTCACTGAGGAAGAGGGAGTGAAAAGACTGTGGTAGCCATCTATGGGTAATGACTACAAGGAGACAGTGTTTTCTGGGCACAGCAGGGCAGCTGCACACATGGACTCACAGAGGTTGACAGCACACATAAGATCTGCAAAGGATCAGGCCAGATGCAATTGCAGTAAGGCAGAGGGAAGGTGGGCATTCCACCCTTAGCTAAGGAGCTAGGGGCAGTTGGTAGCTGCTGGAATAGAGAATAGGTTTCTTTAAAAAAGCAGCCCCTGGTTCATAGACCACCCTCCACTGAAGGCCATGTATCCAAGAGAATATGGGCAGGACAAACTGTAATGCAAACCTTAAGGTGTTTGTTTTAAAAGGAGGGGGACTGGGTTGGTAGGGAAGAGTGGATGTATCTGGCAGGAGTATAGGGAGCAGGTGAATATAAAAAACATTCATTGCATAATATTCCCTAAGAACTAATAAGATGAGAAAAGTAGATAAATTTTATCAGTGGTAGGTGTGTGTGTGTACATGTATGAATATTATTTTATACATATTCATACTACTAAATACCATAGCACATACATAGTTCAGGAACATTGGTGATTTCAGGAATCCATTGTGGACTTGAGACCTGCCTCCTTTGAGTGAGTTTATTCACAGTGTGTTGTGCAGACATCTGTCATGCAGTTTGAAGGGAAATCAGCAGAGGGCGCTGTCTCTTCAGATGTGGTTAATGTCTGCATCCAGGTGGTGGCTTCACATGACAGCCTGTCACTGTACAGAAGGAGGTCCTTGTTGATGAGTGAGGAGTTTCAGTAAGGTCATGCAGGAGACCTGCCCTGTGAGTTTGGTGCACTCAAGAACCAAGTGTCGTTTTCTCCTATGAACATGCTTCCTGACACCTGCTCAGTTCTGCTGCTCCTCTTCGTGCTCAGTAAGTTACGTTTACCCTAAGTGTTATGGTGTCATTTTCTTATAACTCTGGATGTCTTTACCTTCTTCCTCACATAGCAAAATGATTCCTTATTTATTTATTTATTTATTTATTTATTTATTTATTTATTTATCCATTTCTTTATTCATTTTCAGGGAGGAGCAATGGTGACTCCGTGACCCAGACAGAAGGCCTGGTCACTGTCTCAGAAGGGTTGCCTGTGATGATAAACTGCACCTATCAGACTATTAATTCAGCTCCTGTGGTTTTCTGGTATGTGCAATATCTCAGTAAAGGCCCTCAGCTGCTCCTGAAGAGCGCCACAGACAACCAGAGGACAGAGCACCAAGGGTTCCAGGCCACTCTCCAGAAGAGCAGCAGCTCCTTCCACCTGCAGAAGTCCTCAGTGCAGCTGGCAGACTCTGCCCTGTACTACTGTGCTCTGAGTGACACAGTGAGGGAGACTGCAGGGGAAGCTGCACACAAACCCAGGGTACAGGAGGCTGAGGGGAGTGGCCTGTGAGGGAGGGCTGTGTGCCTTCTCTAAGTGGGGTTTACCCAGCCTCCTGAAACACCGCAACACATCTCAGTTCAAATTCCTAGAAAATTAGGATACACTGTGGATATTCTGAGAGGAT
This sequence comes from Peromyscus nudipes, assembly GCA_902168325.1. NCBI lineage: Eukaryota > Metazoa > Chordata > Mammalia > Rodentia > Cricetidae > Peromyscus > Peromyscus nudipes. The sequence continues at coordinate 9,813 of CABHPH010000830.1, forward strand.
AGGATGGAAGTCATTGCTAGAGGCAACCCAGGCTTTGATCCCTAGAAATACTCTTCTCTCCCTAAGTGAGGACCTCTCAGAGAAAAACATCTCCAGGAAAGAGCTGGACATGGGATTTATCTCTACCATGAAGTCTTAAAAAATTTAATGATTTAATTGCCCATCAATCTTCTGTTCTTACCCCACAAGTTTATGACCCAATGAAGAATATAGGCTTTAGTATTTGAAAGTTTACTTCAGTCTCTCTCTGCAAATGATTTAGATTCTTCCTCTCCTTAGTCCATGTGACAGAGAGTTCAGTCCAACTTCTGGTCTCAGTTACTATTTTATTGCTGTGAAGAGACACCATGACCAAGACAACTTACAGAAGGAAGCAGTTAATTGAGGACTTGATTACAGTTTCAGAGGTGAGCCATGATGATTGTGGTAGCAAGCATAGTAGCAGGCAGTAGTCATGTCCCTGGAGCAGTAGCTGAGAGCTTCCATCCGATCACCAACAAGCGACAGAGAGAGTGAGAGACTGGGCCTGGCTTGGACTTTGAGATCCCAAAGCCCATCACCAGTGACACACCTCCTCTGATAAGGCCATGCCTACTGATCCATCCTAAACAGTCCACCATCTCAGAACCAAACATTCAGATTTTTGAGCCTGTGGGGCCATTCTCATTAAAACCTTCACACTCCCCAACAACATTCAACTAGTGAAGCTGCTCAGGAAACACAGCTGTTGGAACTCTCAAGATGGTGCCTGAGAGGCAGCTCCTTCTCTTTCCTAAACACCATGTAGGAGTCAGGCTGCCCACTCTCATAGGTCATTGCACTTTGCCTAAATCCTGAGGTTGTGGTGTAGTCAGTCACTTAGGATTAGAGCTAGATTCTCAGATAACTTTTCTGAAATATAGGGAAGGAACAAAAGTTTTGTTCCATATCAATTCTGGAAACAAAATACTTATTTAAAGTAAAATACTCTAGTACTCATATTTATCTCTCTGTAATGGAAGGAAGACCTGAAATCAATGACTATCGTGTCTCTCAAGAAAGACTCATATTAGTGTACAAAAAGAACAGAAAAGAAGTACATACTATCTTACTGGCTAGGGAGCAAAATGGAATGTCAAATTGCATTTCTAAACTTCAAAAACTACTTAAATGGCACAGAATAGAATAGACTCTCTCATAAGAAAGCTTGTCAACCTAAAATGAATGCTAAATCTAATAAAAACCTCAGTGCCAGGCATGGGAATCCTTGGGAGCCCACAACTGATTCAGTTTCCTAGTTTGAATCTGAAGTCTTTTCTGAGTCAATAGAGTTCAAGCTTGTTTGCTCCAAGGCTATGAGAAAGTTCTGATTAGCCCACAGATTCTCCTTGAAGGGCTATGAGAAAGTCCTGATTAGCCCACAAGAGGGAACACACTATCTAGCTAGATGCAGGTTGCTGATGCCAGCCAGAGGTACATAGAGATAGAAAATGAAACTGCCTGCTCCATGACGCAAGGCAGGATAGTGGTTGAATGCCTGTGCTGTGCATTGTTCTACCTCTGTCCTTCAAAACTATATATAAGCTGGCTGTGAAATAAACTTGGGGCTGTTTGGCATTGACTGGCAGTCCTCTCAGCTCTTTCCTGTCTTCATCATTGTCTCTTCAATCCGCACGCCTCCACCCAGCTACCCAGCTGACTGTCAGCAGGTCCCGACAGGAATCTTCCCTTCAAGTTGTTCATTGGGGCTTCTAGTGTCTCTTCCAAAAGATATGGGCTATTGCTGTTGGCTTTGATTGCCCTGATTGTACGTAACAACCCTTTGCTAATGATACCACATAACTGAGACTTAGGAGTTGGAGGAATTTAGCTAGAATTGACCTGAAGACTCCTTCCTGAGGATGAGTTTTCAAGTATATGCAAGATTCCAAGGGAGAAAAGCAATACATATTCCTACCAAGCTATATAAATGCTATGAACCAAAAAACAAAACAAAACAAAACAAAACAAAAGACCATCATGGAAAGAACACCAACAAGGATGCAATAGTGGAATTTTTATCTTGGTGGAAACTAAAAATATATGTCTTATTGGATTTAAGACATGCTCAAAGGAAGGAATTTAGGCCCGCTACTGTAAACCTAGTTAACTACCCATGTTTGGAAAGGTCATAGACCCGAGAGGAGAATCCACTACAGCCACTATCCTAAATTAATACAGCTTCTAACAGTACTCTAAATATTGATAACTACACACAGAGGTAAGTGTAGTTCTTACACCTCATCACAGATGTTCATTTTGAAGCATATAGAGGCCACTGCAGTGTCTGACAACTGGTCACAATGCAGAGAATAAGTGCTGTGACATCTCTAGTTCCAGTTAAAACATCTACAATGCAATTCCTGCACCTAAGGCTCACAGAACACCACAGAAATGTAGAGGAGGGATTTTAAGACCCAAAGGACCAGGACACCAGCTGAGAGAGTGATATGAGGGAGAAGACTTATTCATTGCTGATGTGAATGCAGACAGGTATAAACAATGTGGAAATCAGTATGGAGGTTCCTGCAAATGTTGACCATAAATCTACCACACTAGCTATACCACTCCTGAGGAATTAACCAAAAGAATCTACATCTTTCTAAAGAGATACTTGCTCCCACCTGTTACTGGTCCTGCCTCAACTTATATGCCCAACTTGGTTGATTCTCTGTGAGAGGCCTTACCCTCTCTGAGGGGTGGATGGAGGTGGAAGCTGGGGAATAATCCAGAAGAGGGGGGGGAGGGGGAACTGTGGTTGGTATGTAAAATGAAAAAAAAACTTTTAAATAAAAAAAGAAAGGGTAAAGGGAGATACTTGCTCTTCCAAGTTCATTGCAGCTCTATTCATAATCACCATGAATGAGAAACACTCTAGATGTCCATCAGCTGATGGGAGAAATATGAAAATGTGGTACATTTACACAGTGGGGTATTATTCATCTGAAAATAAGAAAAATGAAATTAGGGAATTTTCAGGTAGGTGGTTGGAACTGGAAACAGTCATCCTGAGCAAGATAACCTAGATCCATTAAATAAAGAAGCATCGTGTTTTCTCAAATATGTGGATGCTAGCTTTTAATATGTGTGCTTTATTTGGAATATCCATACGTGTTAGGTGTCAAAAAGAGCTCATGAGGGAGAAGGGGATCGCCAGAGGAAGAGGAAATAGAAAACTGCTATAAATGGGGAAATGGAACAGACAGGATTAATAGAGCTGGGGATGAGAGGACAGGGGAGAGGGAGGGATGTGGGGAGGGATAACTAGCACTAAAGGCATTTTGAACAAATCAGTGTGGAAAAATCTGTCACAGAAACTTCCTGAAACACATGCTCCAACCAAAGTTGAGCCCAGTTATAATCTGTGAGGATAGACACACACTTAGAAGGCCGTTTGACATGATTATTTAGCAAAATAACAATAGTAGTTCCCCTAGTACCTAAGGCCTCATGAACCATGGGATTTTTGGCCATGTTACAGTACTCGGCATGAATTCCCTACTGTTGAGGAGGCTTCTAATCCAATCAGAAAGCACTGTTATTCTAGAGCAGTCAGGCCACAATTACACCACTGAGCACATATTACCTGGAAGTTCAGTTCTGTAGCATGCAGGGTCCAGCTCTGGTTAATACTACTGCTATCCTTTCTTCCCAGCAGCCTGCATAGGACCTTCCAGTGCTATAAAAGCTAACCAGCAAGGAAGACTTTCCTCAGTAAGTTCCAGGTTGACTTCTCTAAGTCATGCAACAGTAGAATGTGGAGGCTTTAGACTTAGAATCTCACCATCTAGTTATAGTGGGCAGCCAAGAAACATGACAATAACCTGTATTATCACCTCTATGGCTTCTCTGAACAAAAACTCCCATGCCTGATACTGAGATTGTTGTTTAATAAGTTCATCTAATTTCTCCAAACTCGATTTATGCACATAAAATCATAATATGAGTATTAATGTGATAAATTATTATACTAAGATATTATTTTAGAACATGGAGTTGATAAATTATTCATACTGGAAGAATATTTAATGAGGGGATAATGAAGCACGTGCTCCAGAGTCCCTTACCCAAACAGACTCAAGGTCTAAGGAGAGCC
>CABHPH010000831.1:0-32369 GCA_902168325.1 Peromyscus nudipes
TTGTCCTTGGAACCCTGCTCATGCAGACATTCATGTGTGAAGTGGTCTGTCATTTCACAATCCAGCAGGCACACTAGACAGACCGTAAGTTCTGAGGATGCCTTTGGGAGGTAGTGGAGGCTGTGCTCTCTGAGGAACACAAACAAATTATCTGTGCGTGTCTCATCCTCTAGCCCTATGTCAGTGGCCTGGGTATTCTGTTTGGAATATGGCTTGCCATCAGAGACGGCAAGATGAATAAGTCAATGCCTTAGGGAGGAGTTAGAATTGACTCAGGAAGGCGGGGGTAGGTAGGGACTACAAATGGGAGACAGCTAAGTCAGGTGTCCAACACAGACAGGAAGGAGGGAGAGCAAGCTGGGTAGAGCAACTTCTCTGGACAGCGCACTCTTTAGTTCCAGAGCAGTGCAGGCCTTAGACTATGTCAGGTGAAAAGAACAGACACCCCACAAAGCAGCTGCACCCCAGTTCCTAATCAGCACTCGGAGGAATGCCAGGACTTCCAGACAGTAAAAAGAAAGAAAACATTCCAGTCCAGGGAATCCTGACAGCCTTCCGCCGGGGCTCCAGGTGGGAAGAGAGCACCTAATGAGGGAATGCCTATCTGGACAGATAATCCTCAGCTCCCTCCATAGCCTCTCTCATTTCCCCCGTCTCTCCAGATTCAGTACCCCAAACCTGTCTTCAGTGTGTTCTCTCTCTGTCTCTGAAACAGAAACGGGAAAGGACATAGGGGAGAAAGTGAGTTTATCCTTTGTTAATTTCTGAAAAACATCTTAAATATTAGGAACATGTGGCCATCTTACTTACACAATAAATGGTTGTTTTGAAAAGTGAAAACAAGCAAAGACCCACTGTGTTCTCCCTAGGGAAAGCTTGGCCAGGCCAAAGCAGCTCCTATACTTTCACATGTAAAGCAACTTAAGAGGTTTTATTTCTTTTTTATTTTTGTCCTTTGTGGCAGAATGGGAATGGGGAGACTTAGTTATTACCCATCACTGAGGAGGGAGACTGCTCTGCATCTCTCCTCTCTCCGGGTAGGCTCATGACTATCTCTATCATGTGGCCTCTCTTGTTTGTGTCTGTGTCCCGGGTGGGGCCTCTGTTGACAAGCACCACACATCTTTCTTTCCCTGAACACAGATCTGGTGCACCACCCTGTCACAATGTGTGTGGCCCCTTTGAGGGGTTGACAAATGCCATGCTGTAAACCAGGGGTCACTTCTGACTTTATGACCTGCATTGAAAAAAAAATACAAAAAGTGACTGATTCTCTAAAAAAGAAATTACAACAAATTATGCATTAAAAAACTAACCACAAACCAGGACAGGCTCCAAAGCTACACAGAGAAACCCTGTCTCAAAAAAACAAAACAAAACAAAACAAAAAAAAACAAAAAAAATCAAAAATCTAGAAAAATATTTGCTTATTTACAATTTCTGTTCAGTTATATTTTGTCCTTTATTTCAACTGTCTTGTATATGATAAAATTTTCAGTATATCTTTCAACCATATAGAATAGGGAGAGAAGTCAGGCTTTCCTTCAGTAGAGTTGATAAAATGTTGGACTTCACACACAAACACACTTTCTAGGATGCTATTCAGAAAGTGTATACCTTGCCAATAACTTTTCCTTTGTATTGTTACATATAATAGCAAACAAATAAGGAGATGGGGAGGCTTCTGTGTTAGTCAGTTTTCTGTTGCTGTAACAAAATGCCTGAGACAAGCAACCTTAAAAAGGAAAGAGTCATGACAGTTCCTAGTTTCAGCTCGTGGTCTCTTAGAATCTTTGTTTCTTTGTTGAGGCAACATATCATGGTGGGGAGTGTTTGGTAGTGCATAGCTGCTCACTTCATGGTGTCCAGGAAGGAAGAGAGGGATGAGAGAGGGGGAGATGCAGAAGCAACAGGAGGAGAAGGAGGAGAAGGAGATGAGGAGGAGGAAGAGGAGGAGGAGAGTCACTACCACCACCATCATCATCTAGGGTTCCAACCCCTGTCTTTCAAGAACACACGCCTACTGACCTACTTCCTCCAATTAGACCCTACCTCCTGAAGTTTCTACCAACCCCCAATAACACCATCAGCTGAGGACCAAGTCCTTAAAACATGAGCCTTTTGGGGGAGGTGCATTCCACACCCAAAATAATGTTTTCCAACAGGAAGGACATCTAGTGTTTCTGATACAGCAAAGATCCAATTTTTCTATTTACAATGTGACACATCTGTTATGGAAATAATTTCCCACACATTAGTTTCTGGTGCCATGTATTTCCAAATTATTTCTTCCCCCACTGATGTATTTCCAGTAGTTCTAGGCATCAGAGGACATGTCCATGTTAAATTTGACCTTTAACTCTTTATTTAAGGCGGCAGATGTCGTCTAAAAAGTTAAGCCTTCACCAGCATGACTATTCAAGTAAGTGTGTGCAAGCTAAGGAAACATGTCCCAGCATTCCTGGGACGGTTAATATTGTCAAATGGGTGGTATCTAAAGCCCCAGGGAGACAAAGGTCTGAGCATGTCTGTGAGGAAGTTTCTAGACTGGACTCATGGAAGTAGGAAGACCCACCTTAAAAATGGGAAGGTTTTAGTCCCAGGCTGCATAAAAAGAGAACTCTGTCCAAGCTCCAGCACCCCCTGCTGCCTGCTCTCTGACCGAAGCTACAGTGTGACCAGTGACCTCAGGCTCCCACTTCTATGGCTTTCCAGCAGGGATGGACTGTACCCTTGAACTTCAAGCCAAAATAAACCCTTCTTTCCTTGAATTGCTTTCATTGGGGCTTACTCAGCCCTTGTAAGTCAATAGTGCATTGGCTTTCAAAGCTGTGTGTCACAGCAACAGGACAAATGACAAACACAATACCTCACTGACATCAACCCTCAACGTAGTTTTCTTTTACACCGACCCCAAGCCATTGGTACCCACTCATTGCCACTTCACAAGAGGAAGTACGACATGGGGACCTGTCTAAGAGAACCAGACAGTTGTCTTCAATGGCTGCAACTGATAGTCTAGTTGAAGACAACATGGTGTCTTCTTCCCGACCTCTCACATTGTGAAAGGCTCTGAACTTCATGGTAAATTCTTCTTTGCCAGAAAGAGCTGAGATGCAGTCTGTCTGCCCCAGCTACCTACAGCACTGCTACTCTGCCACATAGGAGAGGCTTGCAAGTCCCTGGGCTATTCTCTGATGTGTGAACCACAGTCACACATCTTCTGCCCTAATGATGGCTCTCAAATATGCCTGGGTTTCCTGTCCTACACACAGCGCCTGGCACTTGAGTTGGGGGGTGAGCCCACTTTTGGATATCTAGGCTATATTAACAATCCCATCAAATTCCTTCTAGCTTTTCTTCGTGCTGTTTAGACCCTTACCTTATTTAGTAAAGAAAAACTTCATGAAATCCTATATTTTAGGTCTGTATACTTTATGGTATAAACTCTGTGCACCTTGTCCTTTCTGAACCAAATTTTTTTTTTTTTTAATTCAAAACAAGACCTATTTTCCTGCTACATCCTCAGCCCTTGTAAGTCAATAGTTGCATTGGCTTTCAACACTGTGCACTTGATGCTCAATTTGTAATGCTGTTTAGCCAAGCCAAAGTCAAGAGTGTGACTCATTTTCTACGTGCTCACTTCTCAGTGCAGGGCTAGGAGAGAGTTCAGTTGGTCAAGTGATTACCACGCAAGTTTGAGGACCAGAGTTCAAATTCCCAGAACTCTTACATTCTAGTTTGCTTTTCTGTTGCTATGATAACACAAAAAACAACAACAACAACAAAAAAAACCTACCCTGACAAAATACAATTTGGGGAGGAAAGGATTTACCCACACTTCTAGGTAACTGAGGAGAATCAGGGCAGGAGCTCAAGCAGAGACTATGGAAGAAAGCTGCCTACTGGCTTGATCACTCATTTCTTGACTCGTGCTCAACTATCTTTTCTATGAAGCCCAGGCTCATCTGCCTCCACCTCGAGATAAAGCCACCCACATTAGACATTATGTCCCCCACCCTCCTACATCGACCTTCAATCAAGACATCAGCCCTTGGACAATGCCCACAGGCCAATCCCATCTAGGCAATTCTTCAATTGAAATTCCAACCTCCCAGGTGACTCTGTTGTTGCATCAGATTGACATCAAGACTAACCAGCCTCCCATATAAAAATCTGGATGAGCATGTCTGCTGATCTATAATCCCAGGCAAGAAGGCAAAGAGGGAAGCCTCCGGGAAAGCTGGTTAGCTGAGCAAGCCAAATGAGCAAGCTCCAGCCCCAGGGAGAGAACCTGACTTAGTAAATAAAGTGGAGAGCGAATGAGGAAGACATGTTCCTCTCTGAACATGCATATACACAAATACATACATGCTGGGGGTGGGGGCAGAGGGAGGGAGGGAGGAAGGAAGGAAGGAAGGAAGGAAGGAAGGAAGGAAGGAAGGAAGGAAGGAAGGAGAGAGGGAAATGAAGCTAGTTTTGAACACTGGAAAAGAAGAGGAATGAGAAGCAAGACAGAGGAAATCAATCTATTACTATTTCAATGTTTCTTCTCTAAGGTATTGGTTTGGGCTCCCAGGCATGAGAGAGATCAGAATAACCAGTCCTATGGAAGGCTGTGGCCCCAGGGTCCAATTGCTCACTAATGGAAAGGGGCTGGAAGGCAGGAAGTGGGTGATGCCAAACATTTGGAAGGATCATAGCCACAAACACTAGTCTGGGTCTCTAGGACCAAGTTGATAAAAAAAAAAATAAAAAATAAAAAAAAAACAAAAAACAAAAAAAACGAAACAAAACAAAAAACAAAACAAACAGAAAACCCTTGCAACTTATGCCTTAATTAGAAAGTCTGTGGGCCAGGAAGCCACTATACTCCATGATGGATTCAGGATCAGGCACTTTTCAAGCCTCACTGGGGCAGGGGAGTCAAGATGAGTTAACACCAGAGAGTTCCATGTGGTTCTAAATTTCAGTTATGCATAATTGCACCTGATTATCTCAGTGTGGGGAAGTCTGGGATGCATAGTCTTCAGCTTTCTTGTCTCTATAGTAGAGAGGAAGCCACATCAGGAGAGGCCGGAGCAAGGGCAGTGTTGTAGATTGCCACCTATCTACTGGAGGTGTGGACTTTCACTGAGTCCTGGTACCTAAGCCCCTCTTCAGACCAGATGCCCCAGGTCACACACAAAAGGAACAGCTTCCACATGCCCAGCATCTATGGGTTTGTCTCCACAGCTGCCCAGCATGGCCATGGAATCTCTCAGACACCCCATCTACGGCTCATCCCATCTGCTTTTTATGTAATTCGCTCATCTTGGCCCTTCTCCCACGTCGGCCTATGCCAGTTTGGGCCCAATGGAACATTCACAGATGGCCTGCACAGCCCTAGGACTCTCTCTTCGCCCAAGATGTCCTAAAGGTAAGCATCCTCTTCCCCTTTCATCCAGTTTAGCTCAGCTTCAGGCTTGAACTTAATTACAAGCAAATCCTAATGGTGAAAGCAAGTTAGTTTTGACTAACACCAAGCTGGGAAAACAGCCTTATCTTGACATGATTTCATAAAATTCTCCATCTACTTTTTTTTAAAAAAAAAATTTTATTTATTTTACATGCAAACCAGTTTCCGCTCCCACCCCTCCTCTCGCTCCCCCCCACAGCCCACCTCCCATCCATTCCTCAGAAAAGGTAAGGCTTCCAATGGGGAGTGAACAAGGCCTGGTACATTAAGTTGAGGTAGGACCAAACCCCTCGCTCTGCATCAAGGCTGAGCAAGGCATTCGACCATAGGTAATGGGCTCCAAAATGCCAGTTCATGCACCAAGGATAGATCCTGATCCCACTGCCAGGGGCCCCTCAAACAAAACAAGCTACACAACTGTGTCCCACATGCAGAGGACCTAGTCCAGTCCCATGCAGGCTCAACAGCTGTCAGTCTAGAGTTCCTGAGTTCCCACAAGCTTGGTTCGATTGTCTCTTTAGATTTCCCGTCATGATCTTGACCGCCCCCCGCCCCAGCTCATATAATACCCCCCCCCCTATTTGACTGGACTCCTGGAGCTCGGCCTGGTGCTTAGCTGTGGATCTCTGCATCTATTTCCATCAGTTACTGGATGAAGGCTCTTTGATGACAGGGTATTCACCCTGCTCAGCTATGTTCATAGCAGCTTATTCATAATAGTCAGAACCTGGAAACAACCTAGATGCCCCTCAACCAAAGAATGGATAAAGAAAATGTGGTATATTTACACATTTATGGAGTATTACTCAGCTGGAAAAAATAATAACATCATGAAATTTTCAGGCAAATGGATGGAACTAGAAAAAAAAATCATCCTGAGTGAGGTAACCCAGACCCAGAAAGACAAACATGGTATGTACTCACTCATAAGTGGATACTAGATGTAAAGCAAAGGGTAACCAGAATACAACCCACAGCTCCAGAGAAGCTAGGTAACAAAGAAGATCCATCCACTTTTGAGTCAGGGTCTCTCACTGGCCTGGATCTCACCAAGTAGACTAGGCTAGCTAGCTGGCAAGTCCCAGGAATCCTCTCATCTAGACCTTCCCACCACTTTTTTTTAAAATGTAGGTTCTGGGGGTCAAATTCAGGTCAAATGAAGGACAAGCATTCTCGGGTCCCCAAACTCTGATTTCCTGAAGGCACATGCAGAGAGACGCAGATCCTATTAGTAAATCCCACTGAGAGAATCTTGCTTTTCCTCAACAAACTTGCATCTTGGCTGCAAAACGTTATGGTGAGGTCATGACCCCATTAATTTTCATAAATGAAATTTCAATTCAGTTTATTATATTACACTAAATGATGTCAGACCTATATTAAATGAGCCTTTGGAAACAATCATCCTTCAATCATGGAGAAATTGAAAGCTGTGTGCTCATGACTGAGCACGATTGGTGTAGTTCATCTTCATTGTTTTGTAAAAATGATGTATAAATCACCCTTTATCCTAATTGTGGCTCCGTTCAGGCATGCCGTTTTAATTCCTCTTAATTCACTCATTCATGGAGTTAATACAGGAAGGTATGAAAGACATTAATCTTCGCCTCACAATCATTTTAGCAAAGGTCCCTTTGAATCTACATATATGGGTGCTATTTTCTTTCCTTCTGACATGGACATTAAGTGAAACTCAGTATGCTGATCAGAAGGTGACCCTGGTGGCTACGGCTAGGTATGCATGCTGCTGCCTCCAACATGCTTGCTGTTAGCCGACTTACCCTGCTCATAGCTCTCTGCCCTGATGCTCGGCAGTGTCCGTGGGTGGGATCCACCTGAGAAGCTGTAGCCGTGCCCTTGTTGGAGAAGGGCATCCCCCTTCAGCATAGGGCTCCTTTTACCCCCTCAGTCAGAGCAAGGAGACTGAGTGCCCAGTTTACCACTATGTTTCTCCTACTTGGTTGTCCCGGAAAAAAAAAAATAGACTTAAAAAGGCAGCATGAAGCATGGGGATTCTAAAAGCATCAGTCTTCTCTATCAAAAGTGAAAGGTGACACTCAGACATTGGTCATTTATCTGCCTGCTCACTGTGGAGGCTCTGAACTTATCTAGACTCCCTCTAGCTCCCTCAACACACACACACACACACACACACACACACACACACACAGAGAGAGAGAGAGAAAGAGCGCCTGCAGAATGGCAGGACACAGTGTACAGGGCTCTGGGGCGAATATTTCTGAGACCTCATACAACAATACCTTAGAACAGGGTTCCTGGGTGACAGGAGAGACCACTGTCTCCGCAGCCTCATGACAGAAAACAGCCCGTTGCCTGCTTCCGGCCAGTGTTTACAGATGGCCCGGGATCACTTATCTCCCTGTTGCTGCAGGACTTCCGTTTAGTTAACATTTAAACTTTTGTTTTCATTTCATATGGGAAAAAAAAACACAAAAAATTATCCTCTTCACAGTTTTCACAGATATCACTTGAGGCCGATATAACACGGTCCCACACAGCTTATCTCTCTAGCACAGCAGGATAGCACATGCCTTATTAAATGTATTGTAGAACCATCTAGACAGAGAAGAATGAAAAATAATATAGCAAGTAGGTGCCATTTAACTTAAGATGGGAAACAGCGCTGATTCTTTGAGACCTCTATCTGCCCCTCAGATAAATAAATCCCTTCTCGCCCAGAGTTAAGCACTGTCCTTCAGTCACTCATTTTCCAACTTTTCCCATCTCCCTGATCTTTCAGACAAACTCAGTCAAATGTACATCAGTCTCCACATCTTCCTCTACCCCAGTGTTGTCCGGTTTCTGCTTAGCTTTGACTAACTCTGGGAATGGAGGAAGGCATGTGGTGCCAATTCATAACAACCCCTACCCAGTTCTCACCTGCTTCTCCACTCAGCCACCCTCTGGGCTGGAGGAAAGCAAAGTGTCCACATCTCCAACCAGTTCCCGCTGGTTTTCTGTCCACCCCCTGGATGTTGAGACCGTTTGCCGTTTGCAGCCGGGGGGGGGGGTCTTCTGCTTCCTATCTCATCAAAAAGAAACCCATCTTCTAGTGTGCCAGGCTCTTGGAGGTGGCTATTCTGGGTTAAGAAGCTTCATGAGTGTTTTGTCTTTTCATCTGGAGACGCATTTGCTTTGATAAGCATAGAGCAACAGTGATGGCTGATCGTCAACTGATAGTTGATTGTCAACCTGTTGGGATTTGGAATTAAGAGACACACCTGTGTGTGAGTCTGTGCGGACATCTCCAGAAAGAATTAGCTGAGGGGAGAAGACCCTCCCTCAGAGGGGGCAACACCTCCAGGTGACCCAGATACAAACGAGATCTGAGGAAAAGGCAATGCTGCCTGTCTGACTCTTCATTTCCTTAAAAAACTTTTAAATTTCGTGTGTGTGTGTGTGTGTGTGTGTGTGTGTGTGTGTGTGTGTGTATGAGCGTATGAGTATATGTGAGTGTGTTTGAGTGTGTGTGAGTGTGAGTGTGTGTTTGTGTGTGAATGTGTTTGTGTGTGAGTGTGAATGTTTGTATGTTTGTGAGTGTGTTTGTGTGTGAGTGTGTTTGAGTATGTGAATGTGAGCATGCGTGTGTGAGTGTGTAAGTGAGTGTGTGTCCATTTGTAGATCAGAGGAAACTTGAGGTCTACTGTGTAAGACCCAGGGATTGAACTCAGGTCGTCAGGTTTCATGGCTGCCAGCCCTGGATTGTTTTACGTGGGTTCCAGGTATTGGGTTTAAGTCATCAAGCTTGTTCAACAAGTGGTCTTCCTGACTGAGCCATCTCACCAGCCCTAGCTTTGCCTCTTACTGGTAAGGAAATATCTCCTGGTTGCTGCTGAAGCCGTCCTCCTCTATCTTCAGACTTCTTCCACCTGCCAACATGGACTGAAGACCAGTGACTCTCCAGGAATCCTCCAGACCATCAGCACTGGACTGGAACTGCTAAGACATCTAGCTAGCTTCACAGCCTGAGTAGCTACCAGGTTCTCAGTGAGCACATGGCCACTGTGGAGCTACCCATTGGCAAGCCAATCCATTGACTCTTCCTTTACACTACACATTCATCCTATCCGTTCTGTTTGTCTAGAGAACCCTGACTGACAGAGACACTGACTTATTTAACTAGTATTAATTAGTTAGTACTGGACACATGTGGACACATGGTACATGCTTTGCTCGCTCTCTGTGTGAACAGCTCAGTCCACAGTATAAACCTCCAAGAATAAAAGTATCTCAGTATTCAAGAATATGAGCATTAGGTACACATTTCTAAACTGCCCTCTGGAAAGCTGTGTCTATTTAAACCATGTCGTACAGTGATGTCCGCCCAGTAAAACAGCTGCCATTTTCATCAGAACAGATGTGTTTCCTTGTGACCGAATTCCCCACAGCTGGGCCTGTGGAGTATGGTAATTCCCTCACAGATGGAGGAGGTCATGAGTGTCCAAAGACTCACACCTGAGTATTTCGCCAATCCTCTAGCCAACTGGATGCAATTCTGCTCTAATTGCACATGGCCTCAGGCTGGAAGAGGTTAATTGAAGGGGTTCCACTTATGTGGCTAAGGGAACCCGTTGTTCATACTGGGTGAAGACTTCCCAGTATAACTGCTTTGAGGTCACCCACACTCCCATGCTCTTTAGGTAGGCCCAAGAAATGCATTGGCTCCCTGGGGTGAACTTATGGAGTCAAACTTTGATTTGTCACTGGAACCTTAGAATGAGAGGGTAGATGTTGTTCATGTCTTTCCCGGGGAGAAAATTCTAACAACGAACCACCATCATTTGAGGGTTAACATGGATGTGTTATATCCATGGGGGTTATATGTTCTATCAATCATCCTTAAAGCCTTCCCTGCTTCGGTTCTACCACTTTGCTAACTGATTGGTGACATGCCAAGATCCCCTGCCATTGTCTTCCTACGTAGGATGATTCACAGAAGATATAACAGATGTTGGACTCCATGTGGCCCATACACATTATCAATACTAAACAGCCTTGTGCATTCTAGCCAATGTTTTAGCTTGAATTCTTCATGCAGGAAGGCCTTAAAGAAATTACGTGTTAAAGAAACCAGTGGCAGCGGCTTGCCAAGTCCCTGGCCTGAGGTATGTTCAGAATCCGTGCTGCCTGCCTCCCAGGAGCCCTTACCATTGTGAGGTGGGGCCGCCTCCCTTCACAGCGAGCTCTTTGAACATGTCCTTGTTGCAAATGTGATTTTCTCATCTTCCCGAGAGTGGTTCCTCCTCCCTCATCTGCTTTTATCCTATTTATCCAGCTCTTTTATCTGATCAAAGGGTGAGACAAGGTTAACCTCTACCCCGATTTCCTGGCCTCGTTCTGAAGCCTTGGTGGCTGCTTAGAAACCAGGACAAAAGGCTCTTGGGAGGGGGTTTTCATAATTCACAGTGCGAAAGAATTGCCCAGGGAGCTTGTTAAGGTGTAGAGAATCAGATCAGTAGACTGAAGGGTGGTGATGTGTTAGCTACTTTTCTCACTGTGTGACAAAATTCCTGTCAAAAGAACTTAAGGAAGGAAGGGTTTATCTGGCTCATGGTATGAGGGCGCAGTCCATCATGGGGGGAAATCAAGACGGTGGGAGCTTGAGGCAGCTGGTCACATGCAGCAGCAGTCAGTCAGCTGGTCACACTGCAGCCATGGTCAGCTGGTCACACTGCAGCCTTGGTCAGCTGGTCACACTGCAGCTGCAGTCAGTCAGCTGGTCACACTGCAGCCTTGGTCAGCTGGTCACACTACAGCCTCAGGCAGGGAAGTGAATCTGACACTCAGTTCCCTTCTCTTTTCTAGTCAGGACCCCAGCCCATGGAATGCTGTTGCCCACATTTAGGATGGGTTCTCCCACTTCAACAAACCCAATCTAGACACTTCCTCACTGACGTACCCAGAGGTTTTTCTCCTAGGGAGTTCTAAACCCCGTCAAGTTGACAGTCACTAACAAGCTCCACAGTGTATTAGTTACTTTAACACTGCTGCGGGCATAAGACCCTGCTAGAAACAGCTTAAGGGAGGGATTACTGATTTTGGCTCACGGTTTCTGGAGAGTTCAGTCCCTCATGGTGGGAAGGTGTGGGAGGGCAGCTTAGATCTTGGCAGCAGCGGCATGTGGTGGAGGCTGCTCCAATCAGAAAACAGAGAGTGTCACAGAAACGAGGACCTAATGACACTTTCCATGGCCCACCCCCAGGGACCTGCCACCATTAGCCAGATACCACTTCCTAAATGTCCCCATCTCAGAAAATCACAGCAGCCAGGATGGAGCATTCAAAACACAAGCCTTAAGGGACATTTCAGCCTCAAACCACAATGGTTGGACCTGGGAATCTGTATTAAAAACGTCACCAGGTGATTTGGCCAGAGGTAGCTTTGCAGGACACTTGAAGAGCGTGGCCCTCAGAAAGCTCCTTCGTTCTCCTGCTACTTGGGGATTTCAGTTTCCAAATCTCCGTAGCTCAGGGTGGTCAACTCTCCCTCTTTTGTGACATGTTAAGAGGCCTCCCTGTTAATTTATGTGAGCAACTTCATTCTGCATAAAAGAAAATTACCACTGATGGTGGCATTCCGCTCTCTGTCCCTGGGACAGCACCCCTGAGGAAACTCACTCACAGGAGGAAACTGCTGGTTCACAGTCTAAGGTTTCAATCCACAGCTGCCTAGTTCCACTGCTGTTCAGCTATGGTGAGGCTGGACATCAGGACTGAAAAGTGAAAAAAAGCTGCATGCCTCGTGGCTGCCAGGAAGCGGTGGGCGTGAAAGATACGAGACACGCACTTCAGAACCGTGAGCGGGTAAGATGGCTCAGCACGTGAAAGGTGCTTGCCACTGACCCTGGTGACCTGAGCTCAGGATTTGGGACTCACATGATAGGAGAGAAACTGCTCTGTCAAAGTCAGCTTTGTTTGTCAATTGGACACAACCAGGAAAGGTGAGCCTCCCTACAGACTGTTCTCAGCACAGCAGTCAACACGGCCATCATCTTGAAACCTTATCTAACCACATCACTCCTCTTCAGAGTTTTCAATTCTTCCCACATCTTACGATAAAAACCCGAGTCTCTGCTGGGACTTTACATATCCGGCTTCTGCCACCACAGCTGTCTTTAGTCTACTTAGCACTGAACTTCCCTGATCTTCCCACAGGTTAGTCACACTGTGTGCTTGCACATTCTGTTCCTTTTGTCTGAACGTGTTGTTGTGTTGTTTCAAGTAGGGATTTTCATGACTAACTCCTTTGCTACTTTAAACATTTTATCCAAATATTTGGCAGTGGTTGGTACGTAACGGGAAATCATTTCATGTTTGTCGAGTTTCTCAATACCAGTGTTCTCTGCCCTTCTGTGGGAAGGATAGACTCATTTGCTGAGTACAGTCCCGCCTGTTTACTTCTCTCCAAGGTAGTGATTGTGGAGTACGGTAGGAAAGTTTAAAGTTGATTCCTAAGAAAACACCTTGTCTCGCGCTCAGAGATCCATGTCTTAAGTGTGAGCCCTGATTTTTCTTTTCTCTTATGATAGCTGTTTTCTGACAGCCATCTCCTGGTGTGACTGTCCTCTACTTCCAGTCACACTCCTGTGTCGCCAGCGCCAGCTCTGGATTACATTCCCGTAGTCTGCTGCCGACCGCTTCCTGACAGCGTGTTAAGCTTTGAGAGCAGAAAGCAGTGCAGCCGGGACGAACACACTATCTAAAGGTGCTTTCCTCCGCCAGGTTCTGTAATCTCAGCACTTAGGTAGCTGAGGCAGGAGGATCATGAGTTTGGGGCAAGCCTGGGCTACATGGCAAGAACCTGTAGCACAAATAAAACAAGAAAAAATGCTGTTCCCAACCACGACAAACAAACAGCACATGAAAGGAAACTACAAGGAACGACCGAGTGGAAGACTTGGTTAGAAATGTGAGAATTTGTCGTACTAGAAACCCCATCCAGTGACGGAGGGAACTGGATGCAGATATCCACGGTCAGGCCCCGGGTGGAGCTCCGGGAGTCCAATTGGCGGGAAGGAGGAGGGTTTATGTGAGCTAGAGTTGTTGGGACCAGGGATGGATGGAATACAGGGACAAGTGGCCAAACGAATGGAAACACATGAACTGTGAACCAATGGCTGAGGGGCCCCCAACTTGATCAGGCCCTCTGAATGGGTGAGACAGTTGATTGGCTTGATCTGTTTAGGAGGCATCCAGGCAGTTGGACCGGGTCCTGTGCTCAGTGCATGAATTGGCTGTTTGAAACCTGGGGCTTAGTAGAGACCCTTGGCTCAGCCTGGGAGGAGGGGACTAGACCTGCCTGGGCTGAGTCCACCAGGTTGATCTCAATCCTTGGGGGAGTCTTTGCCCTGGAGGAGATGGAAATGGGGGGTGGGCCGGGGAGAGGGGGGCGGGGTGGCAGGAGGGGTAACGGGGTGATCTATGACTGATATGTAAAGTTGAATTATATTGTAAAATAAAATAAAATAAATTATAAAAAAAAAAAGAAATGTGATAATTTTCCTAGCTTAAGCACACGCTGCAAGTCAGCACTGTCCCTTTGAACAGGACACACACCCTGAGCTTTCCCTGGGACAGAGGGCTAAGAATGTCTCCACGCTGTAGCCTAACAGCACCCCTTGATCTATGGTCCTAACCAGCACATGGCGCCTCCACGCCTTGTCATACACACTACATTGAACTAAATCACGTGTTGTGAAATTTCCTACCAGCCCCCCCCCCCAACTTATGAGTCTGATATTTCCTTTGTTCTTGGGGTTTCCTTGGGTAGGGGGAAGTTCTGTGAAGGCTGTTCTCTGAAAAGGCTCCTCTGCCCCTGCCATCCTGGCTAGGGTATCTGTCTGTCTGTCGTCTGTCTGTCTCTCTCTCCCTCTCTCCTATTCTCACCCTGATGAAGCTCCTCTACAGGTTCTAGAGCAGTGGTTCTCAACCTTCCTAATGCTGTGACCCTTTAATATCGTCCCTCATGTTGTGATGGCCCCCAGCCATAAAATTATTTTGTTTTACTTTATAGCTGCAATTTTGCTATTGTTGTGAATCCTAATGCAAATATCTGTGTATTCTGATGGTCTTAGGCAAACCCCATGAAAGGGTCATTAGAATCCCCAAATGGGTTGTAATCCACAGCTTGGGAACTGCTGCTCTAAAGGAAAGCCCCTGCTTCACTTTTTGAAAATGAAATGCTGCTAAACGGTTTGCTATAAGCTATCACTTTTTATTATTCCTGCTATTTAATTCCATATTTTCATTATTTGTGTTATGGGCATTTATCTATATTTACCTCTCTCTATATGTACATATATATCATGTGCAAGAGAGGGAAGTTAAACACGTAAATGTAAACAAGCACCATGCATACACATATACACTCACATGTGTTTAGGTATTTATTGATTTTTCTGTTACTTCGGGTCAATTTCTTTAAAAAAAAAAGATTTACTTATATTTTGTATTTGTAAGTGTTTTCTCTGCATGTATGTCTGTATATACAGTGCCTGTGGAGGCCAGAAGAGGGTGTCAGATCACCTAGAGCTGAAGCTACACACTGTTGTGAGCTGCCATGTTGGTCCTGGGAACTGAACTCAGGTCCTCTAGAAAAGCAGCCGGTGCTCTTAAGCATGGAGCCATCTCTCCAGCTCCCCCCAGATTAAGTTTTTATCTGTTCTTCTGTCACCTTGAACTCTGATCCTCCTTGCTCTTAACATCATGTTTATACAACACTCTCAGCTGGGTCTGTATTTCCTGGTTTCAGCATTTTGACTGTGCGGTTATTGTTCACGGCTGAGCAGAGCAACGGCCATTCTTAACTTTCTTTTCCTAGAGGGGTGGTTCAGAGCTCGACCGGGCTGTTTGAATCCAGGTTGGTATGATTTCAAATCCCCGCTCTATTCTTTTCTTCCTATGTAATGGAGGCATCAATCACAAGGAAATGGTAAATATTGAATGAGCTAATATGCATAAAAGTAATTAGAACCTAAGTGACATACCTTTTACTGAGAAGTGTTCCATAAAATATAAACACATGGCTCTGATTGTTACCTGCTTTTTCATTTCCTTGGTGCCCATGTTGCGTAATTGCTTCATCAACTTTGAATCTTTGTTATTTATCAGGTGCATGAAACGTTTCTCATAGCACCTCCCTCATGTTCCCCTTGCCATACAGCCAGTGTGGCTTGGGGTTTGTGTCAGGTGTTGGTAGTTATGACAAACAGGGGAAGACACCCCCCCCCAAAGATCCTCTCTCTGCCCAACTTTACCAACAGAGGTTTCCTGTCAGATGTTGCTCTAACTGGGATGTGCTCTGGCCCCCGGTGGTGTGTATGTGTTCTTGAAACATGGCCCTCAGTGGGCCCACATTGAGGTGGTGAACCTGGTTAAGTCCTTGCCTACAGTTATGGAGGTCCTGTATCCAGCCCTCTCAGTGTAAAGGTTCACTAAGAGGTGATTGGATCACTGGGGACTCAGAAGGGATAAACTAATTCTCATGGGACTCATTATTCCCGGTAGAATGAGTTATTGCAAAAGAGCAAAACTTATCCCATAGTGAGTTAAGTGCTTGTCTTGCAAGCACGAAGACCTGAGTTTAATCCCCCAGAATCCGCATTACAAAGCTAGACACAATGGCTCATGCTTGTAATTCCAGCACAGGGGAGGGAGGTCAAGACAGGGATCCCTGGGACTCTCCAGTCAGTCAGTGTAGCCTAATTCGTGAGCTATTATTTCAAACGGGGTAGGCAGTTTTCCTGAGGAGGATACCTGAGCTTTTACTCTGGTCTCCATACACACATGTGCATGCACACCCTTGTGCCCACACATGCACGTGCACGCGCGCGCACTCGTACACACACACACACACACACACACACACGTGTACACACACACACACACACACACACGTGTACACACACACACACATATGTGCATAAAGTTTAGAAATGTAGAAGGCCAGGTCTGACCTCTCCCATTCTTTCTAGCTTCCTGCCTTTCTCTCTGGTCTCTCCTTCTCTGCATCCCTCTTCATAATTTCACCTCCCATGATGCCACGTAGCTCAAGAGATCCTTGACACACTGGGCAATCGCTGGCACCATGTTCTTGGCCCTCTCAAACCACAGGCCTTCCTTCTTTATATCTCACCTAACAATGGGTGTTTTTGTTACAGCATCAAAAACGTGATATACAAATATGCTGCAAAGCTCTCTGCTCGGGCGCTGTCCTCCTCAGCATCCCGGATTCCCCTCGACACATCTGGGTTAATATCCTTCCTTCCTAAAGCCTACATTTCCCAGTTCTTACTAGGACTTCTTGCCTGAAGACCAAACATTTTCCTGTGGTTTCTAGAAAAGATTTGAACAATGATAAATGTAAGTATATTTTGAGATTCTATTAGGAGGAAGAAGGAGGAGGAAGAAGGGGAGATGAAGAAATCCCTTTATTCTATTCTTCTACCTGATTGATAGTTTGATTGGACATAGAATTTCAGGTTGAAAAATAGTTTTAAAAATTTATTTTAGTTTTATTTTTTTGAGACTTTCACACATAGGTATGTTATTTACATCTTTTCTGCCTCTACCTCTCCTCCTTACAACTTCTATGTTCCCTCTCAAATTCATGACCTGTTCATTAATTATCATTGTTATACACACACATATACACATATACACCACACACACACACACACACACACACACACACACACACACACACACATACCCTACCAGATTCATTGAGTTTTTCTCACATGTATATGTGTTCAGGGCCGACCACGGGGACTGGATAGCCTAGCAGGAGGCTGATCTCTGTGGAAAACCGATTCCCCATCTCTCAGCAGCCATTGATCTCTTAATCTAAGTGTGGAGCCTGGGAAAATTTCTCCTATCACATCAGCATGTGTTGTTCTTGTGCAGATCTCTTTAGGGAACCACATTGTTGGGATTTCATGTGTGCTGCATCTGAAACCATCTAGAAGCTTCTCTGAGTCATTCCAGGTTGACTATTTCAAGTGAAGTCCCCAATTTCCTTATTTTCCTCATCTTTCTCTTTGTTATCTAATTTCTAGAAATGTCCTTGATTTTGCCTTAGAAAACTTTGTATTAAAAGTTCTCTTAGCTGTCATATTTTTTATTCCACAACGATGCCATTGCTCACAGCAGTACATTTAGTTTGTGATGAGCACACACCTGACCTAAATCATCTCCTTAGAATTGATGCTGAGTCTGCCAACAGATTGTTTATAGCTAACGGTGCAATACAAATGCTTGTACATTTGTCTGTCCCAGCACCTCTAACAGTACAGTGCAATGTCCCAAACTAGATTTACTAAGATAAGAAATATAGACATCTTATAGTTCTTGATCCATAGCATATTAACAAGTTGTTTGCTAGCATTTTGTTCATGTGTCAATCACCAGACAGTCTTATAATTTATTTTATCATTAGTACAAATTATTTCTTGAGTTTTTTGTGTGTTTATCCAATTTGCATCTATTTATTGAATTTATTTATTGAATTTTAATATTTTAGTAGATTTGTTGAGGTATAAATGTTAAACATTTTGATATCATGTTGGAAATATCTTGTGAAAACATTTATTATTTTATACACTTCTATATTACATTGTAAAAATTATTTTATTTTATGTGTATGGATGCTTTGCCTGCACATATGCCTGTGTACTACATGTATGCAGTGCCCATGGCGGCCAGAAGAGGGCATAAGATCCCCTGGAACTGGAGTTACAGATGGTTGTGAGCTGCTATTTGGATGCTGGGAATTGAACCCAGGTTCTCCAGAAGAGCAACCAGTGCCTTTAACTGCTGAGTCATCTCTCCAGTTCTAAACATTTTATTTTCATGTTATTTTATAACACGAAGAGAAGTAAATTGTGTAACATTAAGTTTGTCAGCGCTGTTGCTGGTCTATGAAAAAAAAAATCAACAAAACCAAAGAGCAGAGACAGTGAGGAAAAGACTCTCCCACAAAGGCACAAGAAAGCCAAACAAGTCTCATTCTTACTGTGTAGAAGAGAATATGTTCAAATTAACAACAACAACAACAACAACAACAACAAATCCTGAAAAGCACAAGTGAGGGATTAAGAAGCACCTGAAACTTTGTTACCCCCACTCTGAAGCTAAGGAAATAAACAAAAGGCAACACCAGTTTTTGTCCACAAAATTAAAATGACTGAGGATTATATTGTTAGCTCAGAGTGCAGTAAGATTGGATTCAAGTGGATTTGACCCTTCCTGAAATTGATTTTTAATGTGCATCCCAAATTATGAAATCTCCTTCAATTCAGCACAGTGATCAGACTTAGAAAATTCTATCCCAAGTAAATGTCAGGTGATAAGAATCCACCACAGTGCCGTTCTTCACAGAGACCTTTACAACTGAAGAGACACTCAACAAACACCAGGGACATCCCCCAGCAGAAGACTTTGTAAGTTTGAGACACTTGCACTAATAATGTTCGACCAGCCAATGATATTGCAAATAATCTTAAATAATGTGGGAGCATTTAATACATCAAGTAAAAAGGGAAATAAAGTTATATGACAGCAAGATTTTGTTTTTAATATTTATTTTTATTATTTATTTGTGTGTAAGTGTATGTGCATGTGAGTGCAGTTGCCCATAGAGGCCACAAGAGAGCATAGGATCTCCTGGAGTTGGAGTTATGGGCAGTTGTGAGTCACATGATATGGGTACTGGAAACTGAACTTGGGTCCTCTGCAAGAACAGCAGGATTTCAATAACTAATATGAAAATAGCATTAGTGATATTGATGGTGTATATTTAAGAAAATTATGGGTAATCTCTTTCTCATTTGACTTAATTTTCTTCCTTATTTGACTTCTAATTTTCTAATGTCTTATTATGTGTATGTAAAATGCCTTTAAAAGAATTGAGGAAAGGCTTAGGATATATCTCAGTTGATAGAGTTTGCCTAGCATGCATGAAGCCCTGGTTTTGATTCATGGTGCCACATAAACTGGGTGAGGTGGCATACCTCTCTAATCTCAGCACTTGGGATGTAGAGGCAAGAAGATCACAAGTTCAGGGTACTCCTCTTGAGGTCAGCCTGGGCCACATGAGACCCTGTTAAAGAGAGAGGAACTGAGGGTGGAGGTGGTATAGAGTGGTACAATTGCAGAGGGCTTGCCTTGCATGCATAAATCCCGGGGTTTGTGTCTCAGTACTAAAGGGCATAAAAACAGAATATGGATTCCTATGTTAACAATTCTAGCAAAAGAAAACCTGCTAATGTCCAGACAATTCCCTCTTCACAGACAACTGACTGTTGAGAATTTTACTTGGCTTTGTTTCTGTCCTTAAGTACCAAAGAAAAGCAGGCTACTTGGAGACTCCTAATCTTCATACCTTCTTCCTTGGGGGCTCTCAGTCTTACAGCTCTTCTAAATCATGCTGGCCAGCTATTGCACCTGTCTGGAATCTTCTCTTCCCAGAATGGAGCATTTGTCTCAGACTGTATCACAGTAGCAATGACAACCCTTGATATTAACCAACCACACAACAAATTTTTATTGAATAAATTAAACATAACTCTGGTCTTCTAAATCTTAAATATGGTTTTCAGTCTTTCTCTTAGCTAAACACCTTAATTTCTATTTGTCAATATTCTTGAGTTGTGACTCCAAAGAGATCAAATGTGGTCTGACTAATATTTCTCCCTGGGTAATAGATCACTAATATCACCCAGGCTTGCATTAATTTCCCTCTGCAGTCACGTCAGCTTGTGGGCTAGTATTGATCTCTGAATGCTGACGGCTCCAAGGCCTTTGCTTAGATGTGTCTGCCCGCTCCTAACCCTCTGCACTTGGATTTGATCAGTTGTCCTTTTGGGATCCATGTGGAAGTCCGTGTGTGAAACATTGCTATATTAAGCTCAATCGGCACAAATGCAATAGCTTTGCACCCTGGTTCTGTCTTTTATATAGGCATGCCTCTCTGCAGCCTTATGGTATATGTTAACTTAATCAGCAAGCCTTCTGTGTCTTCAAGCTATGGGCAGGTTTCTGGGTTCACAAAACCTCCCTCAAAGCTGCAGTTGGAAATTTTTGGTAGTCAGGATAAATTTTCTCAGTAAGTTCCAAATCTCTTTATTATCTACCCTGTAGGGTTTTTGGTTTGGTATTAATTTTACAGGTATCAACAGGAATAATTTTATTTTTTAAAGGTATCAACAGAATAACAATCTTAAAGGGATAAAGGGAATAATACTGGCTGGCTACCTGGCTCGCATTTAAATGTACCTCTGCTGCTGCTTAGCCATGGAGGACAGAATACAAAAGTCAATACCCTTGCTTTAAGAACCAAAAAATATAAGCCAGGTGTCGTGGTTCATGCCTCTCTCTAATCCCAACACTGTGGAGGCAGAAACAGGTGGATGGATCTCTATGAGTTCAAAGCCATGCTGATCTATGTAGTGAGACACTATCTCAAATAAAAGTGTGCTAGAAAAATCACATACCGAGGAAGAAAATTATTCCTGGTCTTCATTGGAGGTGATAGTCCAGTCTGCTGGGTTCTCTAGACCCCTTTCTACAACTATATTATTTTTTTACAGCCCAAATATAACTTACTAATCATTTCCATCAGGGCCATTTCTAAATGGCACATAATGTGGAGATAGAGAGGTGGCTCAGTGGTTAAGAGCGCTTGCTGCTCTTGCAGAGGACCTGAGTTTGGTTTCTAGCACCTACATGACAGTTCTCAACCACCTGTGATTCCATTTCCAGAGAATCTGATGCCCTCTTCTAGCCTGTGTGGGCACTGCACACACATGGTGCACATACATGCAGGCAAAGCATGTGCATAAAATAAAAATAAATAAATCATTAAAAAATAAGGCTAATAAAGGGCTGGAGAGAGGGCTCTGAGGTTAAGAGTGGGCATTGCTCTTGCAGAGGGCCTGGCACCCACAAATGGGTAGTGTGTAATCACCTTAACTCCAGCTCCAGGGATCCAGCACCTTCTTCTTCCCTCCTCAGGCACCTGCACATACATGGTATATGTATAAATATGCATACACCTAATTAAAATAATAAAAAGTAGTGAAACAATAACAAAACCCAAACATACAAAGTTGGTCAGGTCATGAGGAATAAAGTCTGATGTTGACT
This sequence comes from Peromyscus nudipes, assembly GCA_902168325.1. NCBI lineage: Eukaryota > Metazoa > Chordata > Mammalia > Rodentia > Cricetidae > Peromyscus > Peromyscus nudipes. The sequence continues at coordinate 21,622 of CABHPH010000831.1, forward strand.
CTTAGCCTCCACATACACCTCTGTGCACATGTGCCTGTGCACACACACATACATGCACACATGCAAATTACCTCCTCTACCTCTTGACCTGATTTCCTAGTTGGTTAGATCTTCTTTTTGCTTCTCAACTTTGCCAAGCACCTTCCAGGACCTTGGCACAGGCTGCCCTCTCTGCTTAAGTCACCCTTAAAGATCTTTAAAGAGTATGTCTGTGCCCCCCCCAGACCTCCCCCCATTCCCACCTCCTCCAAGGCAAGGTCTCCCATGGGGAGTCAGCAGAGCCTGGTACATTCAGTTGAGGCAGGTCGAAGCCCCTCCTCCCTGCACCAAGGCTGCGCAAAGTGTCTCACCATAGGCACTAGGCTCCAAAAAGCCGGCTCATGCACTAGGGACAGGTCCCGAGGTGGGGGAAGGCTGGGGGGCGGGAGGAGGGAGGACAGGGGGATCTGTGGTTGGTATGTAAAATGAATAGAAAATCTCTTAATAAAAAAAAAATAAAATAAAATACCAACAGTGTCAATCTAAATAAATAAATAAATAAAAAGATAAAACTCTTGACCCAGTGTCTAGCAGTAGTAGTTCTTTCTCACGTGTTAGTCCTCCTGTTCCAAAGCTAACAAGTCCACAAACTAGGACAAATCTTCAATAAATCATATAAAAAGAAGGAAAAAAAAAAGAACAATATGTCTGTGTGAGATATTACTTGGCAGCTGCATCTGAGTTACACCGAGGCTGAGCTTTCAGATCACTGTCTTTCTTCTCTGGTAAATTAAATTCCTGAAAACGTAACATCTCCCCACTGTATTTATCAGCAGAAAGATGACAATGTGGCGATTTTGATTTTCTAGTTCACATGGCATCTGTCCCACCTCAGGGAGGTATGGGGATTGCTCTTTCAGTTTACACATACCCTCAACCCATTATCCACAGGGGACACCTTGAGGCCTGCAGGCAGTATCCAAGACACAGAAGAGAGCATCAGGCTCTATGCTTACGTGTTCCTTGTTCTATGTGACCATCAGCTACTTGCAGTGTCCCATGCCAGTTGCCTCAGGGCATCACTTGCTGAGTCCTTTTTGAGGCTCTTCCTTTCCTACTCAATGCATTGTTGTTAGGAAGACATTTCCTGTTCACGTCTTCTACCCACAAATTTGAAGTGTTTTCCACTTAAGGAAGCATTTATCCTACAACTGTGGCTAAACCTATCACAACCTGAGGTATGGCAATGTAACTAGCCTTGAATTTTTTTATGCTTCATAATTTCATGAATAGAAGATTCATTTTTATCGTACAGCTTAGCAATTTCCATATATAGTTTTTTTCTTTATTAAGTCAAGAAATTCTGTCTTTTTCCCACTTAGATAAAGGGTTCTTTTGGTATATCCTAGCTGCCAGCATCACTACTTTTGGTCTTGGGGTCATTAGTAAGTAAAATAAAGCTTAACTGGACACAGTCTTATAGTTCCAAGAAACAAGTCAATCCAAAAAACAAGATGGGCGTGAAATAGTCGTTGGGGAGCATAAATGGCCTGGATACCCTGGACACAGCCAGAGTCATATCTCAAGGATGGGATGAAATTCTGCCATCCTCCCACAATGCAGCATAATTTAAATTTGTGCTTGTGGATTGTTTATTTCTAGAAATTTCCATTTAATATATTTAGACTATGGTTGATCATGAGTAACCAAGACCATGAGTAGGAGTCAACTTCTACTGCTTTGATAAAATTCCTGAGATAGGTAACTAATGGAGGAATTGTTTACTTGGCTCATGGTCTCTAGGGGTTCAGTCCATGGTCTTTTGACTCCAGTGCTTCCAGGTCTGTGGTGAGGAAGGACATGGTGGCAGGGGACACATGCTGAAACAGAGAAGCTCACTGTGGAGGAGGAGCAGAAACACAGAGCGCTTTTAAAACAGAGCCCCTCCCTCAAATATCTGTGAGCTATACATTCATAAGTGAATTAATCCACTTGATGAAGTCAGGGAGCTCATAGACCAGTTACTTCCCCGATGCCTCACTGCTGCATTGTGTACACACCTTGAACAAATAAGATTGGGGGGATATTTAATATCAAAGACCTAATAACATGATAAGTAAAAAACAAAAAACAAAAAAACAAAAACGTAGGCATCAATCAACTTATTGATGTATCTATCAATCATCTAGAATAAATCACACCTATCATCTATCTGTCATATATTTTATCATCTGTGTATGTATGTATGTATGTATGTATGTATGTATGTATGTATGTATGTATCTATCTATCTATCTACCTACCTATCTACCTATTTAACTACCTACCTATCTACCTATCCAAAGATTTCCTCTTTCCATTGTAAATTTATTCACACTATTGTCTAATCAGCTATAACTTTTAACTTCCCTTCTGTCCTTATAGAATCCATGTTTAGAAAGAACTGTGCTAACTCATTTTGGTATATATGCTCCTACCCATCCCACCCCATATCACCACCATTGGTATTTTATCAGCCTACATGATGTCATAGTTTGACTAGAACTTCCTATCCTCAATATTTTCTCTTAGTAATTTATCTCACTGACCCCACCTTCTCCTTGATTACAAGTCCCTATTTGCCCTTGCTGGAGTTTGTGTTGAGTCTAGACTCTGCCTTCTCATGCAAGACCCCATTGCAGTAGCCTCTGCTCCTATCCCCATGGCCCTTCTTGAGTCAAGCCTGTCCTCCAAGCTTTAAAATACTAACTTTCTCTTACTTATTTTATGTATATGGGTGTTCTGCCTGCGTGAATTTTGTGTCCAGTGCCCATAGAGTCCAGAAGAGGATCCCCTGGGACTAGAGTTACAGACAGTTGTGGGTGCTGAGAATTGAATCCAGACACTCTAGGAGAGCAGCCAGTGCTCTTAACCATGGAACAGTCTTTGCATCCCCTATCTCCCCAGCTACAGCAAGCTTTACAATTTTGGCCCCAGAGTTAACGTTTCCTGCTGCATCTTTCACATGCTCATGTGTCTCTGGAGCCCCTCCTTTAGCACTTGCAAAGGATATTTCTTCATAATACTTAATGCATATGCCACCTGGATTTTCAAACATTAAACATAAATATACTTATATAAATATAAGTAAGAGTCATAAAATGAATTCTGTCTCTTCCCAGGGAAAGGAGACATTGAATATAGCTTGTTCTACCATCTGTGAAATTGTGAATGACCCAAGTCCAAATCAATTAAACCCTGGTACACGAAGCCAAAGCCAATAAGACAAAATATGCATCCTGGACTATACAGGGTTTCTGTCCCCTTTTGTTGCCTTTAGGCTGCCATCTAGGGAGATGTTCAGCTGTCAGGCTAGAAGAGAGATTTAGACTGAGTAGAATTAGAGCCCTTTCCTCCATAGTAGAGTATCTGTACATCCTGGGGTCTCCATTGTGTCAAACTCTTATTTACTAAGATACTGTGAATATTTGGTACAGTCCTGGGATATTGTCCTATCCAGACCATCCTGATAAACCATAGTTGTGGAAAGAACTGTGCTACCCACCCCCATACACTAACTTACAGACTGGAGCTCTAACCTTCAATGTGACTGTATCAGGGACAAGGCCTTGCCAGAGGTTATCAGAACAGAATGAGATCATAATATGGCCCTAACTCGATAAGACTGATGTCCTTATAAGAAGAGGAAGAGACAGCAGGCAATAGGCCATGTAAGGACACAGCAAGAAGGCTGCTGTGAGCCTAGGAGAGAGATCTTAGGAGAAAGCAAGTCTGCTGTACCTTGATTTGGACTGCTAGTCTCTTGTGAGATATGACTTCCTCCTGCTTAGATTAACTTGTCTATGATTTACTATGACATTTCTAGCCACCTAATCTCCCCTGCTCCCATCCTGCTCCCTCCCATTCTCTCTTTCTGCCCTCATCAACAGGGTCTTGCAGTCCACACTGGGCTGGAACTCACTGTGTAGCCCAAGCTAGCTTTGAACTCATGATCCTCCTGCCTCCGCCTCTTGAGTACTGGGACTACGGGCACGTGGGGTTCTTAGGGTCTAAGCCTTTCTGTGGTGTTTTGGCTAGTCCTCTGAAGCCTTAGTGGGTGAAGATGGACGTTTCTCCTGTTAAGCTGCTAGCTGCCATGAACGGCTTCCTCTGGGTCGGAGGCTTTGGACAGCTTCCTACACTTGTTTGTACTGTCTGGGTGATCCTCTGGTTCCCTATTCACCAGCTGCCTCCCTCTGTTTCTCCTTCCTTATTTTTTCCCCTCACTTCCTAGACTGACTGGCTGAATAACGGTCCCCCACAGGCATTCACAGTCTAATATCCAGAACCAATGAAATGCTTCCCTACCAACAAAGTAGGCTTTATAGGCATGGTTAAGCAAACATTTCAAGTCAAATCCGAGATTATCTGACTGGGCCCAGTGCTATCACCCTTGTCTTAGTTTCATTTCTGTTGCTGCGAGAAAACACCTTGACAAAAGCAGCTGAGGGGAGGAAGGGTTCATTTGGCTCCCAGTGCCAGGTTTGAGTTCATCATTGTAGGGAAGTCAAGGTAGGGACTCCAAATAACCAGCCACATCACATCCGCAGCCAAGAAGAGAGAAAAACTAACATGCTTATATGTACTTGCTGTGGGCATGCAGCTTATTTTCTCCACTCTGATACAGTTCAGGACACTCTGTCTAGGGAACAGTGCCGCCCACAGTGAGCTGGGTCTTACCACATCAGTTAGCTTGGTTGAGACAATCTTTCATAGATAAGCCCACAGCCTAACCTAATGTAGACAATCTCTCACTGAGACTCTTCCTAGGTGTCTCTAAGGTGTTTCATGATGACAATGAATGCTGACTACCATGAGCACCAGTCACCTGAAAGGGAGACAGGAACACCAAACACACAGGAAGCAAAGTGGTGGTTGAAGCATGGAAAGAAAGAGGGAGAGAAAGAGACAGATTACACATGTTGGTTAAAAAAAAAAACAACCAAGAGCCAAAGGATACATGAGGCATCAGGTAACAGACACAGACTTAGCCTAGAGCCTCCCTGAAGAGCCCAGTCCGATCATCTAAAACTTCAGACGTGCAGAATTGCAAGATAATAAACGTGAAGCTATTAAGCTCGATTCAGAGCGGTAAGAAACACACAGCAGGTGTCTGAGAAACAGTGAAGTATATTAATGTTTTTCAGTTATTGTTTGGGAAACACAAGGACACAAATAGGTTTTCATTTTAGTAAGAGTTCTGCTGATGATTATTAGAAATCAGCTACATGAAAAATTTTAACGTCCTGTTGGGTCTGGGGAGAAGAAAGGTGACATGACTGGCATGTCTCTAGTGAGAATTTAATGAGCGACGTAACCCATATTGTGAGACTGTAATTCACAACAAACAGACATTTCTTTGGCCCACAGTCCTACAGATTGGGAAGTTCAAGCTCACGGGGTAATATCTGGCCTGGGCTTCCTTGCTGTGTTATCACATGGCAGAGGGATACAATACACCTACCCTAATTTTAGCCAGGACACTCTGGACATAATGGTGTGGATCCATGTGTGTGGTGGAGCCCTCAAGCCCCAAATCACCAAGAAAGGCCCTATATCCTAACACTGCTGCATTGACACCGAAGTTTCCAATAGGTAACTTCCCTTCACTCCCCTCTACATGGTCCTTTGCTTCTAATCTAGTCACTTTATAGAACGTTTTTGTCTTAGGGCCTTTGCATTGACTGTTCTCCTTTCCTATAAACTCTTTCCTGAGAAAGTCACAGGACTAGTCTCCATTAAAGACTTTGATCAAGAAGCAGGAAAGATGGCTTAGTGGTTAAGAGCATTTGCTGCTCTTGCTGAGGACCCAGGTTTGGTTACCACACAACATCAGGTAGCTCGCATCCTATCTCTTGCTCCAGAGGGTGTGATGCCTTCTGGCCTCTGTGGTCACTGCATGCACGTGCTGCACATACAGACAAGCAGGCACACACACACACACACACACACACACACACACACACACGCACACACACACACACACACACGAAAATAGTTTTTAAAAGACTGGTCAAGTGTCACTTTCTTAGTTAGAGCTTTTGTTGCTGTGAAGAGACGCCATGACCACAGCAACTCTTCTTAAGGGAAAACATCTAATTGGGGTGGCTCCCTTACAGTTTCAGATGTTCAGTCCATTATCGTGGTGGGAGCACGGCAGAGCGCAGGCAGACAGGAGCTGAGAGTCCTACATCTTGCAGGCAACAGGAAGTCAACTGAGACACTAGGCAGTGTCCTGCGCATAGGAAACCTCAGAGCCCGCCCCCACAGAGACACACTTCCTCCAAAAAGGCCACGCCCATCCCATTAGTGACCACCTAACAGTGTCACTCCTATGAGACTGTGGAAGCCAATTACATTCAAACTCCCACAGTCACCTTCAAAGTAAAGTGAGCTATGCTGACTGTCTCATTTAAAACCAAATTTCCAAGCAGTCAAGATGACTTAGCAGGTACAGGAATGTGCCTCCATCCTGCTTGATGATTCGAGTTCAGTTCCTGAGACCTACATGGTGGAAGGAGAGAATGGAGTCACCCAAACTGTCCTCTGATCTCCACAGAGGCGTGGTGGCACTTGGGTACACACACACACACACACACACACACACACACACACACACACACACACTAGGAGTTACCCCCACAGCATACACAAGCTCTGATTTCTAGTTCTATTATTATCAGGACATGAACTTTGCTCATCATCATATTTTCTCTTTTCACTGGAATAGAAGGCACACATGGGCGGTACTGTTTTCTGTCTTACTTGCTGATGAATCCTGACAGGGAGAATCACATGACAGAATAAAGTTACATTCAACATAAATGTTTACAGAATAGACTTTTCAACCCCATAATTATTGGAAGTTGGAAGGAATCCGTAAATCAGAGCAATTCTTGTTCTTGTGACTACTGAGCCTCAGCCTGGAGGTTACAGTCTTAATTGTCCATTTCCATCCTAAAAACCAGGTCCTGAACTCAATGTAGCCACCTGAGCCCCGCTGGAGATCTGAGGTGCCAACAGGTCTGTTGTAAACTGCAAATGTTGCATTTTTTAGTTATCTAACACTCGAAGTTCTCACAACACCATTTATCCTCATCTCTGTCTCCAAAGCTGACATTAATGCAGAAAGCTTAGTGCCATGGTGTTTTTGGTCAATTCCCCACTTCCTCCCATGTCCTGTTTGATATCTTACCTGAACATATCTGCTCCGTCATAATCAATATGATCTCCATCCCATAAACAAATGTCTGATTTCTTTTATGTGACTGTTGATTCCACTGGTTATTCTATTGCCCGCCCCCATCTTTCTGATGTTTGACCCATTGATCTCCTAAAATCAAAGCAAAGCCAGCTCTAACTTCATAATCACGGAGTGCCTTGTGAGATACTCCCATGAAGAACCTGGAAGGCACCCATTCTCCTGGACTGTTCTTAGTGAGACTGTCTGCCCCACCTCATCATATCCCAAGTACACTGGTGATCAGCAAAGAAGCCCTGCCTGACCTCTGCAGCTTCTTTCTCCTTCCAGCCCTGCCTCAAGGTTGGACCAGCCACTGTCCGGCTTCTTCTGCATTATCTTTGAATGGACAGCTGGGATGCCTGGTTCTGCTGTGGATTTGGGAGTCACACAGGTCTGGAGTTTACCCTTGTCTTTGAAGTTTGTTGGTTGTAGGATTATCTTATCTCCAGTCTTCTCACTTTTGAAGCTGTAATAACAGTAACTACTGAATTGTTAAGAAACTTAATGAGACAGCATATGGAATGTCTTAGATCTGCATCTGTTAGTGCTGACAATTTAATGATGGCTTTTGTAATATAAATTTTAAAAACATTAAGAACTGGCCACAATTTGAGCTACTTGGCAGTAGTTCTCAAATGCAAATGAAATCTATTCAGCAGCATAATGCTACTTAAGTCATGACTGTGTGCTGGTTGGTGTTTGTCAGTTTGACGCAAAATAGAGTTACCTCCAACGAAGGAACCCCGGTTGAGGAATTGCCTTCATCATATTGCCCTGTGGGGCATTGTCTTGATTAATTATTAACATGGAAGGGTCCAGCAGGCTGTGGGTGATTCCATTCCTGGGTAAGTGAGCCTGGGTTGTATAAGAACGCAGGCTAGGAGAGCCATGGGGAGCAAGCCAGTAAGCAGTGTTCCTGCACGGTGGTTTCTGCTTGAGTTCCTGCCCCCAGGTTCCTGGTTGAGTTCCTGCCATCAGAGATGGACTGTGATGTGGAAGTGTAAGACAAATAAACCCTTTCCTCCCTCACGTTGGTTTTGGTCAGTGTTTTACCACAGCAACAGCAGGCAAACTAAGACACCTTCCAAGAATGTATAATCTGAACCGTATCATAAGGAAGCAATCAGGCAAATTCATAGAAGAACATTATATAAAACAAATGTCTCATAATTTTCAAAAGAAAGGGTGTCATAAAAGGTAGAAGTATTAGTTTAGATTAAAGGAGAGTAATATATGATAATCAAATATAATGCAAACCATACAGTATCTTAGATATTTTAAAAACAGCATAGAGGACTGTAAGAACAACTGAGAAAGTTGGAACATGTGGATCTCTCTGTCTGTCTCTGTCTCTGTCTCTGTCTCTGTCTCTCTCTCTCTCTCTCTCACACACACACACACAGGGGGTGGTTTATGAGACAGAGTCTCACTTTATCCCAGGCTGGCCTGGGATTCACTATGTAGCCCAGGCTGGCCTCGAACTCACAGCACTCCTCCTGCCTCCAGAGTATTGGGATCACAGGCCTAAGGCACCATGTCTGGCTTAGAATCTATTGAACACTATATTGACTTTCCTGAGCTCCACAATGGCATTGTCATTATTTCTGAAATTGTCTTAATGGGAGTGGTACATGTTGAAATACTTAGAATAAAATGTACTGACACCAAGAATTTGCTCTCATAAAATTCACAAGAGTGTGTATGTCAGAGAGAGAGAGAGAGAGAGAGAGAGAGAGAGAGAGAGAATTGATTGAGACAAAACAATGCAAACAGCAAAGCTAGAAACATTATGATGATTTGTTGTTCATTCTTACAGATTTCATATGGACTATGACATCTTAGTTTTATTGTTTCTTCTTATTTTTTTCCTGTGTAGTGCTGGGACTGAGCCTAAAGCCCCATGCATGCTAGGCAAGTGGTCTATCATGGCACTATCTCCACAGCTCTGGACATTTTCTTTTAAAAGTGAAAATTTGTAAACAGGCCTCTGAGAGGTTTATTGAAAATAGAAGAAACAGATTTACTTAAGATAACAGAGAATCAATTCTCAACAAACTAGTCCAACTGTGTGTCAAGTCACGTTCCCGGAAACTCATCTGTCAATCTCATTGAGAAAGGCATTTCTCACAGTTGGGAACTTTCTTAGAGAAATCTACCAAGCAAACTATTTTCCCCAGTGTTTCTGAGCCAACTGGTCCTTCCTGAACTCCCATTTGTCTCTCCTGAGGAATGGGGGAGCTGACATCTGAGACATTCTGAAGGTCCCCCTTTCTGTCTATCTTCTAGGCTCAGGAAATGAAGATGAGAGAAAGGAGGGAGAATGGAGTGGTTTTGCCCCGGTCCCCTGTCCCGAGATGCTGCCTTGCTTGGGGATGACTTGAGGCCTCTCTCTTCTTCAGCAAGCATCATTCACATGAGTCTTGTTCTTGCTTGGAGTACCCGCTCTTGCTTTTTCGGAATGGTGAGTGGCAATAGTTTGTACTGTGTGTGATGGTTGATCTTGATTACCAGCTTGGCAGGATTTAGAATCCCCGATGGAAATGAGTCTGATTAGCTTTACTGAGGTGGGAAGACCCACCCTAAATGTAGGTGGTACCATTCTACCTGCTGGGGTCTCACACTAAATCAGAAGAAGGCAAGCTGACCGTCATCATCATCTCTTTCTGTTTCTTGACTGGACACAAAGTGACTCGTCCCTTCAAGCATTTGTCCCCATGACTCCCTGACACAGTTGGACAGTACCCTCGAACTGTGAGCCCAAACAGGCCCCCCTCCTCAGGTTGCTTTGGTCAGGTATTTCATTGCAGCAGCAAAAAAAAGTAACAGATACACCCCGAGTCCCACCACACCCTTGTGGAGAGTTTGTTTACCTCGGTTACTCTTAAAGGATTCTGATTGGCTCACGGGTTTTGATGGGGATTCTCACTGATTTGAAATCCTAGGTTTGTGTCTTGGAATATACAACTCAAGGATTGGAGAATTCTTTATGGGAAACAAAACAGATCTGGTGTTTGTTGTTGTTGTTGTTGTTGTTATACTGTTGTTGTTGTTCTTGAATTACCCTTGAAAAGACATAAAACAAAGACTTAAGTCACTCCATGTTATAAATGAATAGAAATTTGGGGTCTACCCCTAAGATCTAAGCAGAGCAAGGAGGGGAGCCGGGGAAAAGGAAAGAATCAATAGGAAGGCTCTGCAGCTCCCTGTGGCCCAAACAACACAGAAGAATCAGAAGCTTGAGAAAGAACAGAGTCAGTGGGCAATCCCTTGGTCAATTAGATTGACTAATAACTTCCAGGAATGCTGTCTGACATGTAGCCTCGCCACGCTGTGTAGAATTTATTCTCTATTTTCTTGGGTGCATTTCTCTCTCACAGTAACTTTGAGTTAGTAGCACTTCAGGGAATGGATTGAAAGTAATTGGTTCTACTCCTGGAGTGGAGAGAGAGAGAGAGAGAGAGAGAGAGAGAGAGAGAGAGAGAGAGAG
>CABHPH010000832.1:0-53774 GCA_902168325.1 Peromyscus nudipes
GTTGGTTGGTTGGTTGGTTGGTTGGTTGGTTGGTTGGTTGGTTGGTTTTGAGGCAGGATTTCTCTATGTAACAGTCCTGGCTGTCCTGGAACCTGCTTTGTATACCAGACTGGCCTCGAACTCACAGAGATCCACCTGCCTCTGCCTCTGGAGTGCTGGGATTAAAGGTGTGCACCACCACGCCTGGCTTTTAAAGTCCTTTTAACTGTTAGAAATACCAGTGATGTGACAGTTCTGCTGCTCCCTCAGCCCTATGTTACATATTGTCTGTTCTTTCAATGGAACAGACCATTAGGCAAGTTAGAAAGAATAGAAAACTTTGTAGCTAAATACAAGCAAACATCAGCAAAGGTCACTGGAGGGAGACACTGGTACACTTAACGTTAATCATTGCTTCCGGGTGACGCTTCACTAAGCCAGATTCTCAGTTTCTGAGAACCAGACACTTGGAAATCTTACCCAAATTAAAGGCACCCTAACATTAAAAACAAAGAATATGTCCAATTTTCTCTTCAGTAACTACTTCTATTCCGATCAAACTCGTCCTCACAGCTGCATGGCAAGCATTGTACTACCTACCGAACCATCTCCACAGCCTTTAAATTCACTCTTACACCATGTGTTCAAAACCCTTCTGAATTAGATACCAGAGCAGTTCTCAACCCTGCCTGTGTATTAGGACCACCTGTAAATTTACCAAAGTGATGTGCGTGTGCTGTGTATGACATCTTTTTAGGACCCAAGCTAGACCCTCTGTATTCCAATTTAATTAGCTGAAGGACAGACTTGGGCTCTTTCAATAAAGTCCTTGTATAATCCTAATGTATTTCTGGAGAAACACTAATACAGGCATAATTCAGAAGCACTGACTTCAACTAAGTTTGTCTGGCATGATTTGGCAATAGAAAAGGTAGCAGAGGAGGCAGCAATTCAACACACATCCAGTCAGTTCCAGTGCCTGTGTTCTTAGCCACTCTGCACAGCCCTGTCAACAACTGCACACAGTAAGCAGCCGGAAACTCACCTGGACATAGAAATAAATGAGAGAGAGCGCTTACCTTGATAAAATCGTCTAGGGAAGCAGAGGTGTCGGTAAAGCAAGCCAGTCCAGCTCACGGAAACAGACACAAGCTAACTGAGAGCTCCACTGGAGAGCAGACATGCCCTGCTTTAATCGAGACTGGTGTGGAAGGTAACCAATGGCAGGGCATGGAGGATGGCAGGGTTGCAGGTGTCAGCTGGGAGATGGTGCAAGCATTCACTGAGGCAATGGCAGAGGTCACAGGATTGGCGGTGCTAACTGGCCACCGATGTGAGAGTGACAGAAAGAACTAAGTGGAAGTGGCCTCCAAGCTCTGAGCCAGAGAAACTCAGAGGAACAGCCCTGTTGGTTTAGATCAAGAACTCAGAGCTGAGGTTGGGGTTGAATGACTTTGAAGGACTTTGAATGTTCAGATTGAAATGCCCTCTAGAGCCCTAGAAATGTGAATCTATAACTCAAGTGAGCAAATATGCCCAGAAATTAAGTTTCTAAGATAGTTCAGTTGGTAAAGCATTGGACTTACAAGCTTGAGGACCTGAGTTCCAGCCCCAGAACCCACATAAAAAGCCAGGTGTGGTGGCACATGCTTACAATCCGAACGCTGGGAAGGTGGAGACAGGTGGATGTCTAGGGTTTACTGCCAGTCAGCCTAGCTGAATTACAGAGCTCCACACCAATGAGAGTCTCTGCCTCCAAAGCAGCAGTGTGGAAAGCACCTGAGAATGATTGACATTTGAGGATATCTTCTGGCCTCCTCATACACAACACACACACACACACACACACACACACACGGGGGGGGTGGGGAGAGAGATCAAGCTGTGGAATCACTGGCTGTTAGTGGGTGGTTGAAGCCACACCTTGTACAATGTGCATGCTACATATGATTTTTTTTAAAGAAAAAGATATTATAAATAAAGAAGGAAAAACTCCTGACCTTGCTATACTGAAATATTTCAATAAGGTTATTAACTAGCTGCAGTGATTTTAAACACAGTCAACTCATGATTACCCATACGAGTTTTAATACTTCCAAGACAGACCCTGGGGTCACTGCAAATTTAGTAGATGATACATAGCCATAGAGTACAAATCAGTTTTAAACACTAGCTTAATATTTTTAAAGAATGCTGTACAATGCATTCAGAAATATAATGGAAATGTCCTGCCACTGTCCCCTAGTTCTTCCACAAGAATGACTTTTATAGCTTTGATTTAAGCTATTTTGATTATAGTATTACTTAAACCTACTGTAGTGACACTGCTCTAAATTTAAATTTAGATAAAAAAAATTCTTAGGCTTAAGCTCATAAACATATAGAAACCCTTTCAGAGCACTTGCATAAAGCACATAGAAAGTTCAAATAACAGTAATGTACAAGACATTTTCATGACGTTGTGCAACATGAATATTGAAGTAACAGGTCTTGTCTAGATTCTTTGGAAATAAAAGGTACTTTTCATCCAGTGCCCTGTGGTGGCTTAATCTCTCACCAATCCCTTTATCAAACCCTTATTCACACACTCTACCCAACTGTTATTTGGTCTTTATTTAAAACACATGACAATTTACATTCCCTTTAAAAAAAAATCTGGCAGCTACAGTTCTTTTCCTTCATTTGGTTCATTTGTTCATTTGAGAAGAGGGTTGTTTGTTGTGTTACTCAGGCTGGCCTTAAACTTGTAATCCCCCTGCCTCCAAGTGCTGGAAATATAGGCAAATGCCATCAGGCCTGGCTAGAAGCCAATTTTGAGAGAAACTGTGTGGCAGTATCTTGTTCAGATTGGTTCTACATGATCCAGAGCAGCTAATATTTGAAGGTTGTTATGTTGTTCAAATCATATCATTTCAAGATTGGCTTATGAAATTGTGGAACATTGAGAATGTAGTCCTGCCCACAAAAAAAAGCTGCAAAGGCTACTGTCTTAGTTACTTTTCTATTACTATGACAAAACACCATGACTAAGACAATTGTTAAAAGAAAGTGTTTAATTTGGCTTATGGTTTCACTGGGCTGGAGTCCATGATGGCAGAGCAAAGGCCTGGTGGCAGAAACAGCTGAGACCTCACACCCTGACCCATAAGCAGGAGGCAGAAAGAGCTAATTGTGAATGGCATACGTCTTTTAAAACCTCAAATCCCACGCCCCAGTGACACACTTCCTTCAATAAAGCCACATCTCTTATCCTTCTCCGTTTCTGAGGATGAAGGGTTCAACTATGAAAGCCTATGGGGCCATTCTCATTCAAACCACCACAGCACTTTGAGAAGCACTACCCTAGGGGTGATGCTTAGCTTGACTGTCAGCACAACTTGGAATCAACTTAGAATCACCAGGGAAGAGAACCTCAATGAGGGATTAGCTACATTGAGTTCTCATGTGGGCCCATCTGTCAGGATTGTCTTAATATGCTAAGTTGACAATAAAAATATATCAAAGTTCCCTGATTTAGGAGTTACAAATGTGAACTGGTTTTATAATGAGGAAATGTATGTTCTTGGATGAGTCTCTGAGAAGTCTATTAAGTCATCGGATGAAGTCATTGAATATTTTCTGCGGTCCCTGCCCTTGCCTTGTTTGAGCTAGTAAATTGGACCACATTCTTGTTTAGGTGGAAGCCCTATCAGCATCCATATATATCCAAAAACGTTGGGAGGTTGATCTCCAGCTTGGGGCCCATTACATGATCAGGTCTCACTCTTCCCTTTCCAGACCCTGTCCCCTCAAAAAGCCCACCAAGGGTCAGCTCCTCCCCCAGGGCCTGCTCCAGACCATGCCTACAGGCCACTTAAGACCTGGTAGCCATATTTGCCACGTGATTCCTCTCCTGCCCTCCTGAGGGTCACCCAGCAGTTGCTTTGCTCTATTTGTTAAACCTGAATTTATTAATTCAGTTTGATTGGCTTATTACATGCTAATTAAGATTGGCTTATTAGCAATGGTGGATACCCAATAACTGGGAATTCAAAACTTATCAATTCTAACAAACCATGAGGGGAAACACAACGAAAATGGCAGATGTACTCACAAATTGATCTAGTCACAAGCAGGCAACCTCAGCTGAATCCCATGACGTGTGGTCCCCCAGTCTCTGAATATTACTAAGGGCAATACTGGCTACAGAAAAAAATAAAATAAAAGCCATGCATTTGAGGGCAAGGATTAGGAGTCAGGGCTCTCTGAATCACTAAGGTTCTAAAACAAGAGGGTGGTGAGGGCATTTACCCTTTCCTGTTGTAACTCGAGTGTTTTCAGATGATTATTTTAGATAGCATTGATAATTAAAATCAATAAATCAAGTCACATGATCTTTGTGAGGCCTGGGATGGCTCACCACTCAACAAACAGAGCTCAAAGGAAACCAGGTCACTGTGAATGAGCAAACAAACTCTAACAAGAAGTCATTGAGATGACCGGAAGATTACACATGGTAAACTGTTTGTCAGGGAAGCCATGACAGAGACCAGGAATACAGAGGTCACATTAGCTGTAATTACCAAAAGAGCCTACACAATTTGAGGCCAAGAAAACATAAGAAGGTGTCCTCTGAGGTTTCTGGCCTGCTGTTTGTCTTTCCTGCTGGGTACAGATCTCTGGGTACACAGCCTTTAAAATTGAATTCATACCACGGGGCTTGCAAAGTTTCGGGTCTCTCATCTCTAACTGAACCTAAACTCTTAGTGGGCCCACAGTAGACATTATCCATGTGTGTGGCTGTGTGCACACACATGTGCACTGTGTAGAGAGGCCAGAAGTCAATGTAGGGTGTCTCTCTCAGTCACCCTTCACCTTACATTTTGAGACAGCATCTCTCATTGAACTTGGAGTTCACCGACTGGCTAGACTGGCAGGTCAGAAAGCCCCAGGGATCCTCCTGGGTGTATCTCCCCAGCACCGGCCTTGTGGGCATGCACCACCATGCCGGGCATTTTGTGGGTTCTGTGGATCAGACTCAAGTTCTCGTCCTTACGCTGCAATCACTTCACCAATTGAGCCATCTCTCCAGTTCTGTCTTTATAAAACACTGACAGACACGGGAGAGGATTTCCCTTTTTTTTCCAAATATGTATGAATCTATATAAAGATTTCATTTGATAGAAGACAGGGCACACGCATAATCCAATAGTTAAACTTCCCCCAAGAATATGTGTAAAAGCCAGATGATGTGATGGACATAGCTCACATCACAGGAACAAAAGGACTTGGATTTAGATTGGTTCTGGGATTTGAACTTGCCCTAAACAGAAATCTACCCATAGAAATAAAGAAAATACAGGGAAATGACTTTGAACTGAACTCCCTCATAATTTGAAAATCATCACCTTTTTAAAAGGATAGGGATTCATGTTTTGGCGTGAATTAAGAGAACTCAAGCTTTTCAAACACATACCTTAGGTTTATAGAATAATTTAGGATTGAACAATCAGAGAAGTGAGAAGGAGTTTGCTATCTTGTGGGTGGCCTGGGGAATCATGAAAATGCTTGATAGTCTCCACACATCTCTTGTATCCTGTAGATTCTTAGCTCTCCCTGCTCCTCTGTTGTTTTAGAGATTTATCCGCTGCCTTCCAGTCTTACACAAGGAAAGTATGGGGAGTGCCATAGCCTGTACTCATTCGGAATCAGGCACATCCGGGTTCTAGTCTCCTCTCTCTACAATCAGCCAGGTGTTCCAAGTCAAGTTAGTGCACATCTCTGATCTTCCATTTCCTCATCACTAAACTGCTTCCTGTGATGAGTCTGGGGAGGTCACTTCATCTGCAAAGTGGTTGCTGTGCAAGCAGAAGGACTTGGGTTCAATCCTCAACATCCACAAAAAAAAAAAAATAAAAAAAAAAAAAAAAAAAAACAGATGCAGTGGACAGTAATTCCAGCATGGAGGAAGTGGAGACAGGAGGATCCTGGGACTCCATAGACAGCAGCCTAGCCAGATCTATGAACACCTGGTGAAAGACCTTGTCTCAAATAATAATAATAACAACAACAATGATAAGGCACGGTTTGAGGAGGTGGCTCAGAGGTTAAGAGAGTGTGCTGCTCTTGCAGTGAGCCCGATTTTGGTTCCCAGCACCCATTGCCTGGGGCTTACAAGTGCAGGTAACTACAGCTCTGGGGGATCCCACAGCCTCTTCTGGACTCTGAGGGCCCCTGCACACACATGTACATATACACACATACACGTAAAACAAATCTTAAATAAATAAGATGGGAAGTGGAATGACTGAGGAATAGACCCTCCAGTCTTCATAGATTGCTCACACCCACACACAAATATGTGCATGCACACAGCGTACTTCATGTTGTAAGGAGTAAATACGATAGAGTAGTGATAAATGCTGATAGCTTTATGGGTATTGAGCTTAATCATTTTTATAGTATCCATGACAAATGACCTTCCCGTCCCTGTTGAATGCCACCAGAACTGGGAATTCCTCACCTGAGGAAAACACTTCCAGTAGGGGAGTCTCTCCTAGGGTTCCCTGGTTCAGCTTCCTTATGGCTCCTACCCATTCCTTTCTACATGAATGACAGCCTTTAAATTGTGAGAGTCTACTTCCTCTCACCACAGATTCTACTCACTTCTTTGGCCCCTTTCCATGAGGGAGTCTTTATCCCTTTACTTCGACAGCTGCTTTCTTCAATGACCCTTCTCTAGAGGTGTTTCCAGAGCAAGCAACAGGCTTTTATCCTGGATATTTCTTTTAACATAGTGCCTCATTTTAGTGGCTTTTTAAAAGGTAATTTACAATTTTTTTTATTTGTATGGATGTTTTACCTGAAGTATGTCTGTGCACCACAGGCATGTGATGCCTGGGGAGTCCAGGAAAGAGCATCAGATCCCCTGGAACTGGAGTTACTGAGTTGTGAGCTGCCACGTGCGTGCTAAGACTCAAACTTTGGCCCCCTGGAAAAGTAGCAAATGGCTGGGCAGTGGTGGCACACGCCTTTAATCCCAGCACTCGGGAGGCAGAGCCAGGCAGATCTTTGTGAGTTTGAGGCCAGCCTGGTCTACAGAGCGAGATCCAGGAAAGGCGCAAAGCTACACAGAGAAACCCTGTATCGAAAAAAAAAATGTGGCAAATGCTCTAATCAGTGAGCCATCTCTCCAGCTCTAGAGTAGCATTTTTGGCAGTCACGTCCTACTTTCAAGTTG
This sequence comes from Peromyscus nudipes, assembly GCA_902168325.1. Taxonomy (NCBI): domain Eukaryota; kingdom Metazoa; phylum Chordata; class Mammalia; order Rodentia; family Cricetidae; genus Peromyscus; species Peromyscus nudipes. The sequence continues at coordinate 7,199 of CABHPH010000832.1, forward strand.
TAGTGAACTGTTAAATTTAGATAACTGTTTAAAAGTTTTTTATTTATTATTTTTATTTTCTGTGTGTGGGTGTTTTGTCTACATGTATGTCTACATACCATGTGCATGCCTGGTGCCCATGGAGGCCATAAAGAGTGTGGGATCCCCTGGAACTGGAATCATGAGCCATCACATGGATGTCTGGGTGTTCTGAAGAGTACCTGGTACTCTTAAGCCCTGAGCTCCAGCCACATATTTAGACAACTCCTGAATCATGCCTATTGCATTTTCTCCCTTCTGCTTTTTTATTAACAGGGAATGAAATTTTTGATAAGGGGTGTATGTTTAAATAGGAGGTTTATGATTTCCCTAGAGACTTTCTTCACTTTGAAACATGTTTACAATCACCACCTCTTTCTTGAGAGTTTTGTGATGTGAAGTCCATCACTCAACCTCCTAGTGGCCCCCTTAGCTTTACGGCTCTAGTTTTATTTCTGTTGCTGTGATAAATAACCCATCAAAATCCAATATAGGGGGAAAAAGGGTTTATCCGTCTTACAATTCCAGGCTACACTCTGTTATTGCAGAGAAGTGAAGGCAGGGACTTAAAAGCACCACATTCACAGGCAAGATCATGACAATAAATACATGGATCCTTCTGCCTACTGCCTCCTCTTCTCTACTCTCATACGGCTCTGGGGCCAGCCTAAGGGATGATGCTGCCCACAGTGAGCTGGATCCATTAACAACCATGACAACCCCCCAGCAACATGCCCACAGGCCAGTCTGATGCAAATAATTTCTCAACTGAGAGTCTTTTCCTACGTGATTCTAGATTGTGGTAAGTTACTTAAAACTGGCCAGTATGTGTCTGCAGCTACATCTGCATGCTGTGAGACTACTTGAAACTTACTCCAGAGTCTTAGTAGATTTAGAAATGGTTGCACCAAGCACAGAGAGCACTAGGAGAATCTACTGGCCTACCTTTAGGAGGATATAATGACATTTGTCAGAAAGAGCGCTTTCCGTACAAATGTTCCAACTATGCAGCCAGTTCCCATGCAAGGCAGCACCATTAAAAATTGATGCATTCATACAGAAATCCAAGCTAACAACTTCATCGATTCATGCAAACTCTTTTTCTGAAGACAAGAAAATCATCTCTTTCTTATTTGGACTAGAAGATGCTCCAAATACCAGGTTCACCTACCTGAAGGTTACAGCATTCACTTCTGTTATAAGATAAGACTTTAGGGCAGTTTGCTTAATTCTCAAAACTCCTCAAATATTAATGGCAAGAATTATATCTTAACCCAAAGACCTTTTAGGGTCTAGTACATACAACTCAGCTGAGAGAAATCCATCCTGAATAGTAGCCAGTGTTTTCTTACATATTCCACACCCACCAAAGTTTACAAACCATTGATAGGCTGCCCCTCCCTATCTGGAGAGCTGAACTGTAGAGGACTAGAGTCAGCTAAGTCATTTTACATCCCTCCTCTTTCCTTTTGACCTTGAAAATGGCTGAGGCCACCAGTCTCCTTCACCTTGGGGACATTCCTGTTCCAGGCAAGAAAATTCACCTCCTGTGCTTCCATGCCTCTCCACGTGAGCCTTTGTGATGTTACTGCTGTCACAAAATACCTAGAAACAGTAACTTAAGGAAAAAATGGTTTCTGTAGGCCCTCAGTTCTAGGGAGTAGTCCTGTGTTAGTCAGGGTTCTCAAAAGGAACAAAAGTGAGTAAACACACACACACACACACACACTCACGATATTTATTAGACTGGCTAACAGAATGTAGTCTGTATAGTCCTACAATGGCTGTCTCAGACTAGAGAGGCCAAGAATCTTGTATTTGTTTAGTCCACAAGGCTAACCATCTCAGCAGTCCCAGTGTGGCACTGAAGGCCTGGAGGACTCCAAGAGATAGACTAAAGTTGCTGATATTTAGCTTATGTTTGAAGCCTGAAGAACTAGGTTCTAATACCAGTGAGGGAATGCAGCGGCAGCGGCAGCAGAGCAGATGAACTTGCCAGCGAGAGTGAGAGCAAGCAGGCAGAAAGCAAAGCTTCCTTACATGTTCGTCTATCTAGGCTACCACCAACAGGGGTCACCTAGCTTTAGTATGGGTCTTCCTACCTCAAACAATCTGATCAAGAAAATCCTTCCCAGGAGTGCTGAGGATCATGTGCTTTAGTTGATTCCAGATACACTCAAGTTGACAAGCAAGATCAACTGTCACAAGTCTAACCATCATCAACCTGACACTCAATCGTATCTCCTTACATCATGCTTAATTTCCAGATGAAAACAATAACCAGGCCATAATTTTGCCTAACATGATGTAACCATCATACTTAAAACTGCGAGTGCATGGTGTATTTTTAGCATAAGTGACAAAGTTCCTGCGGAATGCTTAGTCTTCTAAATATGATAATAGAAATTAATAGTACTTAACCATTGCTATGATCTCAGTTGATGTTACATTACATGATAAAGAAATAGAGGAAAGAAAATGAAAATATCAGAATCAATATGTTTTCAACAAAATAAGACAGAAACACTCATGTCAGTTATAATCCTCATTTCTGGTCATGTGACCTTAGCTTCTATTTATAACTAACTACCTTCCTCTACTACCCATCCTGTTTTTCCTCCACCCTCAAGTATGGACTTGTTAGAGGAAGTGTGTCACTGTGGAGGTGGACTTTGAGATCTCTTATGTGCTCAAGGCCATGGCCAGTGTGTTAGACCACTTCCTGTAGCCTGTGAATCAAGATGTAAGAACTCTCAGCTCCTTCTCTAGCACCATGTCTGCTTGCATGCTGCCTTGCTTCCCACCATGATGATAATGGACTAAACCTCTGAAACTGTAAGCTACCATCTTAATTAAGTAGTTTCCTTTATAAGAGTTGCCATAGTCACAGCAATAGAAACCCTAACTAAGACAACTTCTCATGCTTTGACCCAATCCTTTGTTTTCCAAAAACGAACACCACACCTCAATAAATGAGCTCTTACATTTGGGTACATACTCTGGGCCCAAGAGTTCTTTCTGGATGATCCAATTCTGCTGTGCACCTAACTAACTAAGTAGCATCCGAATCACCTCATGACACCCATCACCCCTCCTGCTATACTTTGTAGGTCAACAAATGTTATAGGAGTGGATCAGAGTCCAGAGGGCACCTTCTGAGACTTCTGAGATCAACATCTTGGAGCAAAGAACGGGACCAGAGACACGCAGTGGTAGAAATATAAACAGTTTGTTAAGAAAGAAAAGGGGATTGCTGAGAATGGAAGTTGTCCTGAGAACTGGCAAAGGTCTGAGTCTCAAACGCCCTGTGTCTTTAGATTCTCCTTGTAGGGGCGGCTGTCTGTACCCTAAAGCACCGCCCCTAGGAGGCAGCCGGTAACAGCTAGGTACCTGCCCACCCCACCCCACCCCACCCCCGGGGCATGGCCGAAACAGGGACCCCTTAAAACCTAGGATGAATACACGCTGGTTCATTCTCTCTTGGCTACCTCGTGTCTTGGATGCTGGTGCTGCAGATCAACGCAGAATTCTCTAGAGAACCGTGTTGGACGGCGCCCCACCCCCTCCCGGATCCCGTGACAGACCAACTCCTTTATGTTGGTTGATCCTCCCTGCCCCTTTTTCCTACCTCAAAATCTTCAGCTCACCCTTCAACAAGAGACACATCCGAAAATGTGCAGACAAGGGTGAAAAGCATCATGGGAGAGCCTGAGCACTGCACAGCATTGCACTGAGGTACCACAAAACTAGTATTCCAGACTAGTCTCCTTTAACTCTGCCTAACTTAGCATTTTTCATGCCGCTCACTTCATTCTGAATACCAGCATCAAATATTCTAACAGGCTTATGCTGCCACTCTGTCTTGAAATGTGATAGCTTGTCTATTTTCTGTTTGAATTCATCCAAGAACACCTTCTGAATCCATTTCAACTTATCTGGTGCCAAAAATGAAATGTTGAAAGGATTTAATTCCTTTTCTTATCATCCCTGTAAATGTAGTACTATCAATCCTTTTCTTCTGTCTTCATCGCTTGCTACACAATCACACACACACACACGTGTACACACACGTGTACACACACGTGTACACACACACACAGAGAGAGAGAGAGAGAGAGAGAGAGAGAGAGAGAGAGAGAGAGAGAGAGAGCTTGAAGGTTCCTAGCTAGTAGTCACGTCTGGGAAGATTATGGAACCTCGGGAGATGGAGCCTTGCTAAGGAAGTTCATTACATCATCCCATGGTGTGCACTTTAAGGTTGTATAACTTGGCCCCACTTTCTGTCCTCGCTCTGGTTTCTAGTTTTCAGGCTGGCCTCACACTCTTTTTGCTTTGCCTTCCCCACAATGATGGACCTACGGAAACGTAAGCCAAAATAAACCCTTCCTCCCCTAAGATGATTTTGTCAGACATCCTATCGCAGCAACAGAAAAGCACTGAGTATACTCACACACAGACGCACACCGCAGGGGAGTGGGGACTGGAGTCTGCAGCATCAAGATTAACGTGTGGAAGAAGCCAGCTGACAGAGACAAAGGCAGAAAGCCCTTCCCCACCTTGGCTACACAAAACAAACAGAGCATGTGTGAGAAAAGTCCGAGACACACAAAAGCAAGAGGAGCGTGCGATGGACGTGACCTACAAAGGTGGTGAGCCTCATGGCCCAGTGTCTTTGAATATAAGTCTTTCGTCATCTCACTAGCCTTTCTCGGAGTCTCTTTCTCTTTCTTAAGAGACTGTCTCTGCTGTCTCTGTTTCTATTATCTCACCATGGGTCCCTGGAACAATGTTGGAACACAGAACCTGGAAGCTTCAGCAGGTGCCTTCTGAACTCAGATTTGCCCCAACACACACACACACACACACACACACACACAGAGAGAGAGAGAGAGAGAGAGAGAGACAGAGAGAGACAGAGAGAGACAGAGAGAGACAGAGACAGAGAGAGAGACAGAGAGAGAAAGAGAGACAGAGAGAGACAGAGAGAGACAGAGAGAGAGAGAGAGAGAGAGAGAGCTGGGCGTTGGTGGCGCACGCCTTTAATCCCAGCACTCGGGAGGCAGAGCCAGGCGGATCTCTGTGAGTTCGAGGCCAGCCTGGGCTACCAAGTGAGTTCCAGGAAAAGGTGCAAAGCTACACAGAGAAACCCTGTCTCGAAAAACCAAAGAGAGAGAGAGAGAGAGAGAGAGAGAGAAAGGCATAGAAAGGAAAGAGACATACACACACACACACAAAGAGAGATAGAGGGACACACACAGAGACAGACACATACACACACATGTGCATGTGCACGTGCTCTTTGAGAATTTCATATGCACACACAATGTGTCTTGATTATATCTACACCAGCTTTCCCCTCCCACTCACCATAGACACACACTCCTTAACACATCCCTCTCCCGCTTTCATTCTGTCTCCTTTTTAAATAACCCACTGAGTGAGTCCAATTAGTGCTGCCCGAGTTCCAATGCCTATGGGGCTCTCATTAGGACACGGAAAACCTTCCACGCCCCTAAAGAAAACACCCCACCCACCCGAGCAACCATCAAAACCAATAACTCTCCAGCGATACAAGCGACTCGTGAGCCCATCTCCCATCCGTACTGGGATTCTGACTGTTCTGATCTTGTGCAGATAGCCACAGCTGCTGTGTTCATGTGTGCAGCGGCCATGGCATGTCCAGAGGACAGTACTTTGCAGCTATCCCCTATACCCCCAGCTCTGACAGTTTTTCTTCCCTCTCTTCCGCAGAGTTCCAAGAGCCTTGCCAGGACTGACATGAGCAGGTAACAGTCACTTATTCTCAGATTTGGACCAGTTATGACTTCATCTCTAATCATTTCTATTAGAAACCATGACAAACCCCTTCTGTACTTTGGCTCTACATGAAACCTACCCAACAAATGACCTCATAATACCACATGTTCCTTGGGGCCATTGCTTTTGTAAAAGCTTTTCTGGGTAACCAAGCCCAGAGGTGCCACATACAGATGATACACTGCTCCCACATTGAATGATCTGAATGCCAGAGCCAGAACCGACTGTCCAGCCGGTTTCCCTCTGCCATCAGCTCCAGGTTACCTTCCTAAGGGAAACTGATGTAGAGGAATGCTGCTTGTCTAGAATGGTGGCACAGCTTGCAGGTGTATAATTAGTCACTAGTCAATGTGTAAATACTCCATAAATTGCTTTATTTGTTCACGGAAAATGTTCTGCAGAAAGAGGAGGTATTATAGCAGCCAGGGCTGAACACGAGAGACAAGGCATTGTGGGAAAGAACAAGAACTGTCATGTGTCCCTCTTCTGGGATGAAGCTCATAGGTTCCTGCTCCTCGTTTTCTAAGAACATTGACTCCCCTGGGTGAATAATCTAAAGGACAAATTACAGCTCTTCTGAGTACCAACGCCAGCCATAAGCTAAAATTAAATTGTATCATAAAGCCCTACAAGTAACTGGAAGAAGGTTCAGAAATATAAAACCGAGGGAACCCAGAGCTAAGTATGAAATATTACTCGGAGCCGTGTCCTTGTCTCCCGGTGCTGATGAAGTGAAAAGCTGAGCACCATCCCATGCAGACTGAAAGGACCACTATCAAATAGTCATCCCCAGCACTTGACAATGGCTGTTGCAGTGATTTCAATTCCAGTGGGGTATTGGAGGGAGGCAGGGGTGATAATGCTGGATCAGCTTCATGTCCTTGCTCAGTGGCTGACTCGTCAGGTGACCTTCAGCCAGTCACCTCCCAACCCGGGCCTTCATTCCCAGCTCTTCAGATGAAGTAAGATGAAAATAGAATTTGTGCTTTCAGTTTTTCCCCAAACAGCTCAGATGCTCATGAGCTAATAAAAAAAATGTGCCACTTAAAGTGTAGAAAACAGGAGTTGGCTCAGCAGGTAAGAGCATTTGCTGCTCTTCCAAAGGACCTGAATTCAGTGATGGGCAGCTTACAAGCAACTGTAACCCCAGCTCCAGGGAATCTTACAGGTTCTTATGGCCTCTGAGGGCACCTCCCCCTCCCCTCTCATGCACTCAAACACACACACACATGCACACACACCACATAAACACAATTTTTTAAAAAATTAATATATAAAATAATCTAGAAATGTAGCTCAGGTAATGGAGTGCTTGCCTAATGTGATTGAAGCCCTGAGTTCTGTATCCAACACCACATAAAACTAGGCATGGTGGTACATACCATAAGCTCAACACTTAGGAGGTAGAGGCAAGAGGATCATAAGTTCAAGGTAACTCAGCTACATTCAAGGCTAGCCTGAGCAATGTGAGATCCTGTCTCAAAATAAAATGTAGAAAGCCCAATATCTTTTTAAAAAGTAAGTTTAACTAACATTCAACCCTCTGGCCAGGAGACCATCCCTCAGGAAGGTTGGTTCCACCTGAAGACATGCCAAGGAGATGGGAGGAATAATTATCCCCTTAATGAGACAGTGCTCTTGCACCTCCCTGAAGCCCTCCCTCCTGCAGCGGCTTACAGCTCTCCCTGCTAAGCCTGCTTACTCTTCTGAGTTCTAACTCAAAAAGAATAAATTTTCTGAGTCTACTTTTGAATTATTTAATCAAGAAGACCAGGGAACCGCAAAGGGAACCCTGATTCCCACCATAACAGTATTAGGTTCCACTAGGGCATTCTCAAACATCTTTCTCTCTTCTCCTTCTTCTCCCCCATTGCCCTCCACCACTTTAGCTTCCACAGTGCCTACTTCATATGTCATGTGGATCTTTCTGTTCCCTCTCCAGTGCTTCCTTTCCCCTCCTGTGGTCTCCTTTATAGTTTCATAACCTATACCAACATCCACTACTTATGTACATACACATGCATATTCATCCCAAACCGGGATACACACATGGGAGAGAGCATGGGATTTAGAAAATATAATATTCTCATTAATTCTTTGAAAATTTCCTTCATGCATATAATGTATTTTAATTATATTTATTCCCCACTTCTCTCCCAGATTTTCCCAGATTCACCACCCAACAAACCACTCCTCTCAGCTTCGTGTTCCATTTTTTTTTCCCCTTTATAACACAGAGAGTCCTATTTGTGCAGCCCGTTCCCTGGGACATGACCAACCTACCAGGGACCATACTCTTAAAGAAAACTGATGCTTTCTTCCCCAGAACCCATCAACTGTCTACAGCTGCTCAGGAGCCCCTCTATCTTCTATACTGAAATGCTGACTGGCTTCATCTCGTTTCAGGGTTTGTGCAGGCAACTTGAGCTTCTGGGAATTCCTGAGTGCAGAGGGCCTACCACGTTCAGAAGACACTGTTTCATTGTGGTCCTACCTGACTTCTGGCTCTCACAATCTTTCTATCCCCTCTTCTGCAATGGTGCCTGAGCACTGGGGGTCAGGGGGACTGTGTTAAAGATGTCTCATTTGTGGCTAAACACTGACAGACATGGATTCTCTTTACTTTGTCCATTTCTGAGTTTCTGCATTAACCACTGTCCACTGCACAGAGGAACTTTTCTGATGGAAGTCTAGATGCTGCAGTGGTTTCTGGGTTTAGAGATGTAAATTTAGGAGGAAGTTTGATGCAATGTCCAGTTAGCAAAAATAGTAATAGTAGATTCACCCCGGGGCCTATGATCTCCCCAATAATGGGTCCTCGGCCAGATTTACAGTTCCAGCATTTGCTCCTTCCTATGGCGTAGGCCTTCAATCCAATCTTTCTGACTGAGAAAGAGATTGGCTAACCCTGTAACCTTCATTGCCACTGCTGCCGCTATGGTCATATTTGCCACACCAGTTGTTATTGTAGCTCACAGGGTTCACATCTGGGAAAGACTTCCGAAAACTTTTCTCCCCCAGCAACTACACAGCCAACAGGGAAAGCTTCCTGGTCAGGACCATCTTGATTCCTCCGAACCCTATGACCAAGGTTCGTGTTTGTTAGTTTTTTCCAGAAATAGGGTCTTACCATCAAATTCTAGTCAGCAACCAAGAGCATGGCCTGTATTGTTGGGGGGGGGCGTCTGGAACACCCTTGACCAACAGCTCAAGGGGAAGTATCCTGGCACTGAGATTTTTATTTAACAGCTTATGGCATTTGTTAGGAGCCTGTGTAGGGTAATCCCAACTCAACTTTTATATGAATATATACATTTATGACATTTATAAAATAGTAGACTTCCATACATTTTTTTTCAAATGTCCTTAATGTTAGTTATTCCTTCTCCACCCCTTCCTCTACCCTACCCTCTCATCCCTTTCCCAACCTCAACCTGTCTCTTCATTATTCTCCTTCACGTAACCAACATTTTACTACCTCTACTCCCCTAAGATCACAATTTCTCTTACCACCAGCCTCCCCTTTCTAGTTGCCTATATTCCATCTATACTCCAAATTAAACATACAGATCTAAAAATTTAATGCTAGGATCCGCTTATGAGAAAATTTCATAGTTTTATTTTTTCTTTATAGCTGAATAACAGCCAATTGTAAGTACATTTACATTATCCATTCATCAGTTGATAGACATTAATCTATGTTTCCATTGAAACAATCTGTGTCCATTCAGGAAAGTTACAGTAGTAGGTTCATCCCTGGGTTCTTGATGGTATTTAGAGTATTGAGCATGTATTTCCTCCTGGGGAGTGGGCCTTAATCCCATCATAAAGGGATTAGTTACCACCACCACATCCATACCACAATTGCACCTTTGGGTATCTCCTGCCACCCTAGTTATCGTTTTCATACCCTAGCTATTACGAAGAGAACATCAATGAACATGGATGAGCATGGGTCTCTGTAGTCGGATTTAAAGTCCTCTGGGTATGGAATGGTACAGCTGGGTTACATGGTAAATTGACTTCTAACTTCCTAAGGAATGACACAGTAATCTTCATACACCAGTTTGTATTCCCATCAGCAGTGCCTGAGGGATCACCTTTCCACACTTCTTCACCAGCACTTCTTGCCTTTTGTTGACTTAATCTTGGCCATTCTGATTGGAGTAAGATGAAATTTCAGGTACTTTTTTTTTTTAGAAGACATGCTTTGGGGAATTATTCATTATGTATACAGTATTCTGTCTGCATGTATGTCTGCAGGCCAGAAGAGTACGCCAGATCCCATTGCAGATGGTCGTGAACCATCATGTGGTTGCTGGGAATTGAACTTAGGACCTCTGGAAGAACAGCCAGTGCTCTTAACTGCTGAGCCATCTCTCCCGCCCCAGATTTCAAGTACTTCTAATCCTCATTTTCCTAATGGATAAGGATGGTAAACACTTCTTAAAATGTTTCTTAGCCACTTGCATTTCTTCTTTTGAGAACGCTCTGTTTGGTGAGGTTTTTTTTGTTTTGTTTTGTTTTGTTTTTTAAAATTGGGTTGTTTGCTTTCTTGATGCTTAAGTTTTTGAATTCTTTGTATATTCTAGAAAATAATATTCTGGCAGATGTTCTTAGAACACTGTTTTCTTTTTTAGTCTTGATCCCCTTTCTTACTATATTTTACTGAGCATCAGCCTTTACTGCCTCAAAAAGATGTTTCCTTAATATTTTTTAATAAGGATCCAGGAGATACATGGCAACTTTGGAAACAGAAAACCTTAACATGTTGTACTACAGCACTGTTTCCCCACACTGTTCTGAGAGGAGGATGTTTGGTGACTGAGAGGGATAGTTCCACCCTGTATCCAGAAGTGAAGTAGGACTTTAAATACCTAAGGCTGACCTCTGAGGAGGAAACTCACCCTGCCTGTGCTGAAGTCAGATTCCAAATACTTCATCACACTGCCGGGGTAGAGAGAGGAAGGATTGAGAAACTATTCCTTTATTTAATCACTGCCAAGCAAGGACGTTGGTAAACAGCCTGGCATCTACTTTGCTGCCAACGTGGCAGGTGGCTCTAAAGCAAAGGAAAAGTCTACAGAGCAGATACTGTTTGGCTGGGTGCTGAGACCTAGATCTTTTGGGTTTAGCCTTTGGAGTTTAACTACGTCAATATAAGCCAAGTCTGGTTAGCACTGCCTACCGTGACCAAGCAGAGGACAGGGAACTGAAACCCTAAAGTTCAGTGATGCTGTTGACCTCCTAGCCTACCTGATAAAGGCTACAGCAAAGTCCACAGACCTGAAAGCTCAGCCAACTGGAATGTTCCAGGTCTTTGGACTTATTAGCTAATATAATTTCAAAGGGTGGAAATGTAGAGACAAATATGTAGAGACACAATAAGAGATAAATTGATAGATAGATGAGAGATAGATAGATAGATAGATAGATAGATAGATAGATAGATGGCAGAGAGATGATAGATGGATAGATGGGCAGATTGATGACAGAAAGATGATAGATGGATTGATAAGTAGGTAGGTAGGTAGATGATAGATAGATAGATAGATAGATAGATAGATAGATAGATAGATATAGGCAGATAGATGATAGATAGGTAGGTAGAGGGGTAGATAGACAGATAGAACATGGAAGACAAATGTTATGTTATTAGTCCACAAAAGAAAAGCACCTATTATTCATTCACTGCTATATCACCTTTTATATGCATGTGCCTGTGTGTGGAGGTCAGAGGACAAGTTCTTTCTTGGGTACCATCCAAGCTCTTTTTCTTTCCTCCTCCCCTTAACCCAGTTTTCCCCTTTTTTTTTTCAGATAGCCTCCCTCTTAACTTAGAGCTAAGTAGGCTAAGCTGGGTGTCCAGAGAGCCCCGGGGATCTACCTGTCTCCATTTCATAAGTTCTAGGATTACAAGTGTGCCCCACCATGCCTAGCTTACTAACATGAATTCTTGGGATCCAACTCAAGTCCTCACACTTGCAAGACAAGCACTTTACTCGCTGTAGCCTACTACTATCTCTTTAAATAGACATTTTACCTCTAAACCAGAGAGCTCTATCTCAGAATTCAGGACAGTCTTTGCACTAGGTTTAATCACTAGGACTTAGTCAAGGTACTGTTCTTTGCTTTTCTTTGTGCTGAGAAGTCAATGAAAACTTCATGCTGGGATGGACTTATCCTTTGACTTGCCTCTGGAAGTCCTGCCATTTGTTAAGATACTTTTAGGGTTACAGCCCTCTTTCGGTGACTATTATAATCTAAGAATTCCTTAAGGCCCACTTCAAGCTCCTTCTCTACCTTGAAGTTTTTTCTGGTTGTCTTCAACCACAACACCCTTCCTTCTCTGAATTCCTATAGCACTTGCAGCATTGGTATATAATCTAGTGCTTTAATTTTGTGGAGGTTTTTAGACTTCCCAGTGTTTGAGAGGTTACAGTTTCATTTGGAGTGCTGGTTTGCTTGCTTGCCTTTAAGATAGGGTCTCCTGTATCCTAGGCTGGCCTTGAATTCACTATGTAGCTGAGGATGACCTTAGATTTCTGATCCTCCTGCCTCTACCTCCTGAGTGATGTGCTGTGATGATTGGCTTGCATTTCCACACCCTGTCTATGCAGTGCTAGGGCTGAACCCATAGCTTCCATCATGCTAGACAATCACTGTATCAGTTCAGCTATGTCCCCAGCCCTGGCTGGTTCATTTTTAAGCTAAAATTTAAGTTTTATTACAGAAAGAACCACCATATTAGACATGTCTGAAGAAAGTCCCCGTTTAGGCAAGCAAAGGTTTAGAATACTAGAAAACAGCCTGAGATTAGATGAAGTATTTTGAAGTTGACATCCTGGAACCTCTCCTGTTTTCATCAGTTGACTAATACGTTGAAAACAACTGAGAATTGCTTCCAGAAAGAGACACAGCCTTTGGACTTTGATGTTATCCCTTGCCTTCCACAAGCTAAGTAAACAGAGCCACCACCACCCCCTGCTCAGATGGCCCATCGTTCTGATTTGGGTTGAATAACAGAATCTGAGGTGGTATAAATTTTCCTTCGTCATAGGAAATGATTTGTGAATCATTAGCTCTGGAGCTTAGGAAATAATCCAAAGAACACACAGATAGAATTGCACCACAGTAAAAGGTTTCTGTACACCACAGGAAACAGCAGTGTGAAGAGAGAAGAGACAACCCGCCATGAAGAATAAATGAAAATCTTTGCTTGCTAGTCACCTGACAGGAGATTACTATCTGGAATTTATAGGAAAATGAAATGCCAAAAGAATAAATAAGCCAATCAGTAAATGGGCAGATCAACTGAACAGATACTTCTCAAGAGAAGAAATGGGGCTTGGGGAATGGCTCAGTTGATAAAGTGCCTAGAACCCATGCAAAATATCCAGGCACAGTGGTGCAGGGCTGGGGAGGTGGATACGGGCAGATCCCTGGGGCTTGCTGGCCAGCTGGCCTACTCTACTTGGTGAGCTCAGGTCAATGAGACACCCTGTCTCAAAGGAGATGGCTGCTGTTCCTGAGAAATGATACTCAAAGTTGTCTTCTAGCCTCTAATGCAGACCCATAGATGTATACCCACATATACTCAAAGTCATATACCCATAAAAAGAACCAATGGCCAATAAAGGCTTGAAAAATGTCCAATGTATTTATCCACCACAGAAATGAAAATCAAAAATACCTTGAGATTCTATCTTACTCCAATCAGAATGGCTATACTCAAAACAAAAACAAAAACAAAAACAAAAACAAAACCTCCCAAAACAACAGATACCGTTAAGAATAGGAATGGTTAGGGAGAAACTCCTAGATAAAAGCTAACGGAGTATTTGTTTTGGTTTGTTTTTTGCTTCCTCCTTTTTAAAAACATTTATTTGTGTGTGACTCTCTCTCTCTCTCTCTCTCTCTCTCTCTTCGTGTGTGTGTGTGTGTGTGTGTGTGTGTGTGTGTGTGTGTGTGTGTGTATGTGTGTGTGTGTCCAAAAGGCAACCTGTGGAAATAAGCCCTCTCCCTCTATCATGTGGGTCCCAGGGATCAAACTCAGAGCATCAGATCTGCCACTAAGCTCCTTTGCCTGCTGAGATATCTCACAGGCCCCAGATCTTGCTTTTTTTAATTTATTTTTTAATAGGATTGATTTAATTCTGAAATCAGCTGACCTCATCTGGGTCAGAGTTCTTGTCCCTCCACCATAATGACCAGAATTCTATTTACTTGGGAATATTGACAAACACATATTGATAATTTAATAGACCCTTTTCTCATTTTCCTTTTAGAGGGCTGATCTTTCCTTTCTTAAGTAAATCCGGTCCTTACTTTAAAACATGGTACATGTTTGAAATGTACTTTTTAATGTTTGCAGATGCTAATGTCCAAGTGTGTCAGACCCACCCTGGAAAGGAAAATTGCTCTCTTATGACTTCTATCAAATCCCCAAACTTCCCCTGCCCAGGAGTTTGCACATTTGTGAAATGAGTATACTTCACAATAAAAACTGAGGCACTGGAGGGTGGGGACAACACTGTGTGTGCACGAGCATGTGTGTTTGTGTGTTCATGTAGTGAGTGTACGCAGGTGCACATGTCTGCATATTCGTGCAGAGGTCAGAGGTCGATGCCGAGTATCGGCCTCTGTTGCTTTCCATCTTATTGTTTGTTTCTTTAACACAAGGTCTCACTATGTCTCCCTGACTGGCCTGGAACTTTGTCTGTAGACCAGGCTGGCCTCAAACTCATGAAGATCTGCCTGCTTCTGCCTCCTGAATGCTGGGATTAAAGGCATGCGCCACTATGTCCTTGAGACAAGGTCTCTCACTGGCCTGGAATTCACCAGTCAGCCCAGCTTGCTGGCCCCAAAGCCCCCAAAATCCACCTGCTTCCATCTACCTGGTACTGAGATTACAGGCACATGTAACCACACCTAGATTTTTTTTAATTTGTATTTACTCTTTTGAAAATTTCATGCATGTATACAATTTATCTTGATCTCTCTCCAATTCCCCTCAGTCTCCCATCATATCTCCCTCCCAATTTCAAGTCCCCATTTTTAAAAATTTATTTTAAACTTTGTTATTAAATTAAAAAAAAAAGCCCACTGAGTCATAAGTGCTGTCCCATAAGCATGGGGTGGGGTCATCCCCTGGGGCATGGGCAAGCACAAATGGCCACGCTCTCCTCTAGTAGCCACCAGCTGCCAACTGCTCCTCAGCTGCCGCTACAGGTGGTGGTGCATCAGGACTCCCTCTGTCTTCTATGCTGGGCTTCTAACTTGTGCATGTAACTACATCTGCTGTGCATTCACGCATGCAGTAGCCAAGCCATGTCCAGCGGTGGCAGTTCACATCGCTCTTCCCCATCCTCCGCACCTCCACATTAACCGCTATCCACCACTGTGGGAGCCCGTTTTCAGGTTCCTTGTGGCTTTACCCAGCAGGTCCACATAGAGAGGATGATTAGGACCACGGGCCTGAGTGCAGGTGTCTGAGATGGTCTGTACTTGGCTGTGCTGGGGGGAGGAGGTCTTTTGCTCCACCCCTTAGCGTCTCTATAAATACCCTGAGGCAGAGCTAGTCAGGGCTCATTGGAACAGGTTCCAGGCCCTCTCGAGGCTATCTTTTATTTTCAATCTGTTTATCTCCACCATCTAAATCCTTCTATCTAATATTTCCTGCTGCTCACACTCAAGAAAACTCTGGGGAGCTGTGGGGTTGGTGGGTAAACGTCCGGCACACCACAATAAGAAACATCTCTGTTGGCGAGGTTGGGAGCCCTTATCTACAGCACAAATCTACAGTTATTCACCTAAATATTCATAAGGTGGTTTGACAACATAACTATTTAGAAAAACGATGTCACAAGGTTCTCCTCTAGAGCCTATAATTTCCCCTAACCACGTTTTCAGCTGTGTTCACAACACCAGCCATGAATTCTCTCCCATGGGGCAGGTCTCTCGCATCCAAGAGAACATCCACAAGCAGCTTTGGCACTGTGGTATTAGCGGGCTCATCCTGCCCAGCTGGTCAGTATTGCAGCATGTAAGATTCAGGACCACTGATGTCTCTTCTTCCCCAGCAGCTGGCTTAGCGCTCTCCAGCACTGTGCATGGCTGCCAGTGAGGACAATTTTTCTAGTCAGTTCCAGATCGACTTCTCTGTGTCCTGCAACCAAAGCAAGGGCTGTCTTCAGTGATAGGATCCTGTCATCAAGTTTCGGTAGGCACTAAGAGCGACAGCACTAGCCTCTAAGGTTTTTTTAATTTTTTTTTATTTTTTATTTATTTATTTATTTTTTTTTTGGTGCTTCTGGGGGCCACTTTGACCAATAAATCTCAGGGAAGTAATTCACGTCCAGCACTGAGATTTTCATTTAATAACAGATATCTTCTGGGAACAGCATTGTTCACGAATATAGAGTACTTGAACTCAACCCCCCCCTTAAAAATTACATTTATTAATTAGAGTGCAAAGCAGTGGGGTTTCATAAGGCTTCTTCATATCCTAAGTTTTGGTTAACCAGTCCCCTACTCCTCTGTCCCAATCCCCACTTAAACCTTTACTCACAGTGTTCTCTCTGGTTCTTTCATATCGCATATATTGTACAATTCCCTCGTTAAATTGTTTTTATCTGGATTTCAAGATCATAGGTTCCAAGTCGCTTCTTCATGCAGAGTTCATTTTGGTGAAGCCTTCTGCTGGCCCTTCATTTCCCCATCACCACCACGCTGCCGTCTGCTTGAATCCATCCGCCTCCTGTATTCCTGCTCTCTTTCATTGTCTGTACTCTGCTAACAACACCAGCCTCCTGCCCACAGCTCCCAGGAATTTTGCTCCAGAAGCCTAACCCCCACGGTCTCCTGCACCAAGTAGGGACCTCAGCTTCTCCTGCCTAGGCCTGCCTACGTCATCTGATGAAACCCCTGCTCTTGCTGCTCTTGTTTCCCTATACCTCCCTGGAACTTGCTTCCAGGTGCCAGTTCTGCCGAAAGCTTCCGGAGAATTTTGTGGCAGGAGTCCAGCCCACATGGCCTCCTGCACCTGGCTTTTTATGTGAGTGCTGGGAATCCAAGCTCAGGTTTCCATATCTGCACGGCAAGCACGTTACTGACCGAGGCATCTCCCCAGCTCTGGGACCACACCTTTCAATCTTCCGTATGTCACTGTCTACAGACTTGTCTACGGCTCTGCCCACGCAGATGCTCAGGCAATGCTTGCTAACTGAACGTTTTTTATGATCGTGGGTAGAAAGACGGCATAAATGCAAAACACGATTTTCCCCTCGCCCGAGTCACCCAGGAGCATCATTCTCATTCGGAGATGACCACGTTTCGGAAAGAGGGTCTCATAAAACATACAATTTAATGAAGCCATCTGGGAAGACGGTAGCCATATAAATGCAAGATATTGATATTATCTGGCTACTTGGGGAAGGACCATGTAAATGAAGGTGCAGCCCAGCTCCATAATTCAAATCTGGTATTGATGTACAAGGTCTTTGGATGATAGACTTTTCAGATTGATAATTCTCACAAGTCCAAGGCTACCTCTCTCCACTCCTTGGCAATTTTGCTAGTTATTTTTGCACAGAGATTTTTTTTTCACTTTTGGGAAAATAGATTTTATATTTTTTAACAGGAGTTTTATCAGCATCATCTGAGAGTGAAACAGTTTTTTTTAATGTGCCTTTATTGCTTTTTCTTACAGCTTCTCTTCTTTATGAGCAAGAAATGCTACACATAAGTTAAGCATGCCTCTCCCTCTTGAATAACTCTGCAGAGTGTTGTGCGGGTAGTAAGCTGCCTAATCAGTTCAGCTGCCTTCTCTTCTTCTGTATTTTTCTAGCACAAACATGGCTTCTGCTTCCGAGGTGGTCCTGAAGTCTGCTCTGGAAGGAGCAAGTCAGTATTGTGTGTTCCTGGTCAACCAATTGTTCTCTGGGAGCCAGATGCTAAAACAGTTCTGGAGAAGGGTTCTCTAGATGGGCAGGACAAGTAGAAGGAATTTATCCTACAAAGGGGAGTTAATAGATCGGCATGCACCAGACAGGCCCGGGTAATCCGACAATGGCTGTCTCCATGCTGGAGAGACTGTGAACTGCGAAGATGCTCAGCCTGGGAGGCACATACCCCAGCAAGTCCCAGTCCTGGAGCTGGAGGCCTAGAAGATGTTGGTAGAGTTGCTGGTCTTCAGTCTACATTGGAAGCCGATGAAGATGGAGTCTGATGCCAGCAAAGATTAGCAGCTGCGACAGCGACAGAATAGACACATTTACCACCAGCAAGAAAGCAGGCAGGCAAAAGCAACCCTGAGTTTTCCGTAGACCTTTGTGCGTGCGTGCGTGCGTGCGTGCGTGCGTGCAGGGTGTGTGTGTGGGGTGTGTGTGTGTGTGTGTCTGCTTGTGCATGTCTGCAGTGTCCTTGGAGGACAAGGGACAGCATTGGATACCCTGGAGCTGGTTACAGGTGGTTGTGGGATGCAGGAATATAGGTGCAGGGAACCAACACCAGGTCACCTGCTCTTGTCTGCTAAGTTGTCTCTCTAGTCCACTTAGAACATTTTAAACTGGCCCACCATTAGAAGGTGTTGCATACTCTGGGGGAAGGTCTTCTCCCCTCAAACAGTCCTTCCTGAAAATGTCCCCCAGACCCCCCAGAGGCATTTCCCAAGTGACTTGAGAAGCAAGTTGGCAATCAAGATCAAATCACAGTTATGAGTTCAGTCACACCAACGATTGCACCACCACAATATCTCGCTAGCTCTGGCATTCCTGATCTTCTCTATAGTCTAGGACAGAAATAGAATGTGTTCCCTCTGCTTGACACACCACCTTGTGACATCTACTGAGGGAATTGCCATCGGCACTGAGGGTGCAGCTGCCACTGCTGTGTGAAATGGAGTTTCTGTTGGCACTACCCCCTCCATGTGTATCTACAAAAAGAAAATAGGATCCAGTGTTTGAGTAGGATCCAGTGTAGGATCCTGCTACAAGTACTGAATCCATGTGGCTCAGGCTATCCTCACATACACACAATCACCACACTCACCAGATTATACACACCTCCATCCAGTCGCCTCACTCTTCCCAGAGGTGGGTAGACACTCATGGACATGGTCTGAGTTTGATGTAACAGGGTTTCTGGTCCCAGGGACCGCACACAGGATTTATTGGAGCATGTGTATGTTGAGGAATAGAGGTACAAAGACTGTGTGCACACTCTGCCTGGTGGGTGACTGGGGTTCCCATGTTTTTTGTGGTTTGAATGTGAAGTGTTGCTCATAAGCTCCTGTGCTTGAGTGTGGTCCCCTGATGGGGATGCTGTTTAGAAAGGCTATAGAGTCTTTGCAAGCTAGAGCTTTACTGGAGGAAGTTGGCCCCTAGGGGCAGGCTTTGAGATACATTCACAATGAATGTGGAGACCAAAGATGTTAGGTGTCTTCCACTATCATCACCCATTTCCTACTGTTTTGGGTTTTGGGTTTTGAGACAGCGTCCTTCACTAGAATCAGAACCCACTGATTGGCCAGTGATCTCCAAGGGCCCACTTGTCTCTGCTTGACCCCCTTCCCTGGAAACATAGTGGGGTTGCAGATGCTTGCCACTGAACCCAATTTTTTTTTTTTTTGTGATTGCTGGGTATCTGCACTCAGGTCTTCATGCTTATGAGGCAAGTCATTTACCAAATAAGCCATCTCTCCAGACCAAGCATAAAGGTTTTATAGCTCAGCCGCACATCCTATCAAGTCTGTTTCCTGGCTGCATATACAATGTGACCAGCTCCTGCTGCTCCTACTGCTCCTGCTGCTCCTGCTGCTCCAGCTGCCCCTGCTGCCCCTGCTGCTCCAGCTGCCCCTGCTGCCCCTGCTGCTCCAGCTTCCTCTGCTGCTCCTGCTGCTCCAGCTGCCCCTGCTGCTCCAGCTGCCCCTGCTGCTCCTGCTGCCCCTGCTGCCCCTGCTGCTCCAGCTGCCCCTGCTGCCCCAGCTGCCCCTGCTGCCCCAGCTGCCCCAGCTGCTCCTGCTGCTCCAGCTGCCCCTGCTGCCCCTGCTGCTCCTGCTGCCCCAGCTACCCCTGCTGCTCCTGCTGCCCCAGCTACCCCTGCTGCTCCTGCTGCTCCAGCTGCCCCAGCTTCCCCAGCTGCCCCTGCTGCTATGCCTTCCCTGATGTGAGACTGTATCTCTTCTTAAACTTTAGCCAAAATAAAAGACCTCTTCCAAGTTGCTTCTGGTTGGCTATTTGACTGCAGCAATGGGGACAATTAGCACAACTTCTCAATCTTTCATCCTTTCCATACTGGATTATGCTAACGAAGATATTACTTCCACTGCTCATCTTCTCACATCTGTAAATTTTTAAATTTTTATTTATTTTATTGTGTGTGGTGGCGGGGGCGGGAGGAATGCAGGGATGACATACTGTGTGCATGAGGGTCCAAAGACAACTACCATCGAGGTCCCAGGAATCGCGCTTGGATCGTCGGGCTGGCAGCAAGCTCCTCTACTAGATGAACCCTCTCATCAGCCCCTCATCTTCTTACATTGTTGTCACAACCTGGAAGCAGGCATGCCCAGAGCTGAGGATCTAGACCTTGCATTCCACTCTATCTCAGAGGTGAATTTACAGATTCAGAAGTTGGATAATCAGAATCTACCAACAATCGCCCTCTTTGGACTCTGCCAGGCACTGTCAAGGTTCAGTCTCTATGAGACAGGCATGTTCTGAGTTTCGGTAGAATGAGCTGGGGTGGTTTTGAATTGTGGAAGCCATGGTCTAGTAAATGCCACAGGGCAAGGGCATGGTGTCCATAACACGATAGGGTAGCATATCCCTTACTTTTTGTTGATATAATAAAATGCCATGATGAAAAGTGACTTATGGGGGGGAAAGTGCTTATTTTGGCTTAGAGTTCCCAGAGGGAGAGTCCATAATGGAGACAGAGGCAGTAAAGAGCCACAGCAGTTAGCTGAGGGATTGTATATCCAACCACATGCAAGAAACAGGCAAAGCAAACCAGTAATGAGCCAAGGCTCATAAACTTTCACCTGCACATGACAGACACACACACACACACACACACACACACAAACACACACACACACTTCACCTGTATGCACACCTGTTTCTAGTCTTAATGATGTTCTTAATTTTAAGAATCTCTGTTGCGTAACTTTTCTGGAGGAGACATAAAGAAGCGTCTATTCACCCTGACAGGGCAATAACAGATGAAAGAAACAGTTCCATTCAAGTCCAGCATAATGAACTAATGAGCTCATTGAGTAAGGGACTGCTTACAGGCGCATGGGTGACGACACACAGCAGTAGCATCTTTGGAGTTCCCCCTCCCTGTCTACCTGTTACTTCTTATATACTCTATCAGTCCTACCCAAGACCAGGTGGAGCTAGAAGGCAGGAGGGGGTGTGGGTGGCATCTCAGGTGAACTTCTAGTGACCCTCTCTTCCCATCTATGTCTATGAGGGGGTGCTGGAAGTTTTGTCACCATGACTCTGCCCTAGATACCCCTGTGCTCTCCTATTTCACTGTTTAGATTGGGAGGCGGTGCAAGGTACTCTGTCATTCCCTACAGCAGTCTCTTCTCTATGATGACAGTGATCACGTCACACTCAGAAGAAATACCCACTACAGACTACAAAACATGAAACTATATTACGACGAATGTGATGCCAAACAACCACAATATCCTTAGGGCGTAGAATGCTAAGTCCAAAAACAAGTAGGGGAACGATCCCATCTAAATAGCCATCAGTGACTTGTCTACGGCGGCTCTGTTGAGAACACCAGCAGATTTGCCTCAAATTAGAATCACATATACATTCTTGCCAAGGAAGCAGCTCAGCGCCTTGCTCAGCCATCTTCAGAGAAGCTTCCTCAGCAGCCGATGGGAACATTATGCAGTGAGTGACAGACCTTGGAACACATCAAATCCCTCCCCTCAGTGTTCAGGGAACCCCTCCAAAGGGGAGGCAGAAAGGGTGTAAGAGCCAGAGGGGATAGAGGACACCAAGAAATCAACAGGATTGACACACACATGAACTCACAGAGTCTGAGGCAGCATGCACAGGGACTGCACAGGTCTGCACCAGATGGGGTCCTAGAGCTGAAAGAAGTGGACACATGCCCCTGTGCCTAATTCAGAAGATATCTCCAATTGATAACCACTTGCAAATGAAAATTTAGTGTTTTCCAAAGGAGTCTCCCTGGGGAAACAACCTTTTTTTAGGGACGGGTTGGTTTTTTGAGACAAGGTTTCTCTGTGTAGCTCTGGATGTACTGGAACTCACTCTGTAGACCAGGTTGACCTTGAACTCACACAGATCCACCTGCCTCTGCCTTCCTGAGTGCTGGGATTAAAGGTGTGTGCCACCACCACCTGGCGAAACCAACTATACTTAAGGATGGGCTTTGTGCCCAGCAGCAAATGGCCAACAAAAAAGGAACCCAAAAGCATCTCTGGAGGTTCCTTGTCTCATAATATTGTGTCAGAGATTTTACTTTTTTAATCTTATTTTTAAATTTATTTTTATTTTATTTATATTTTTTCTTCTCTTTTTTAACCCTAAAGGTTCTTTGCACATATATTATGGCTTCCAGTTTAATGTTTTTTTATAGGAATCCTGAGTGTGAGAATGAGTGGGTCTCTGCATCTATATCTCTTTCTTGATTGTTTTCTTGGGGTCTTTTCCTTCTGTTTGTTTATTTTGTCTTATTCCAATGTGCTAGTTTTGTTTTGTCTTATTTTACCTTATTATTATTATTCCTTAGAAGCCTGTTTGTTTTCTAATGAGAGACAGAAAGGGGTGGACCTAGATGGGAAGGGAGAGGAGGAGGAACTAGGAGAGGTGGAGGGAGGGGAAACTATAATCAGAATACATTATGTGTGAAAAAAACATTTATTTTCAATATAAGGGAAAAAACACATATAATAAAGAAAGCTTTTGCCTAAAACATTAGGCAATTATGGGAAGCAAACATTTACTTTTAGATTTGTGTGTGTGTGTGTGTACATGCACATACATACGAGGTGCCCACAGAGGCCAGAAGAGGCCATCAGATCTCCTGGAGCTGGAGTTTCTGGTGGGGTTATGAGGCTCTAGGTGTGGGTGCTGAAACTGAGCTCCAGTCCCCCACAATAGCAGCAAGCATTCTTAACCACTAATCCATCTCTTCAATCCCAAAGTGTTTATTTTTAAATGGCATATAGAGAGAAGTTGTCCTTCCAGATAACTGCCCATCTTAGCTGACATTGTTTTTCTTCTGAGCTAGTTGTCACAAGAGGGGACGACAGAGAAGATGTGCTGGTCTTCCTCTTGGGTCATGCTGTTGGTGGGAAGATGAGATTTTGCTGTGGAAGAATTAAAGGAATACTGGTTCATATCTAAAATCATTTGCATTCAGGAACCTGAGGCAAGAACATCTTCAGATTTTCCTGGCCTGCAAACCGAGTTCAAACAGCTTGGTCAATTTCGGGGTTTCAAAATTAAAGATGAAGGAAGGAAGGAAGGAAGGAAGGAAGGAAGGAAGGAAGGAAGGAAGGAAGGAGGGAGGGAGGGAAGAAAGGAGGAAGAGGGGAGAGGGAAGAGGAAACAGAGAGCTGGGGACAAAGCTCAGTGGTCGAGCATCTACCAAGCATGCATAAGACTCTCTGTTCAACATGCAGTACAGCCAAAATAATCCAGCAAAAAATTAATGCCTGACATCTGAAGTTTTAGGGAAGAAAAAGGGTTATAGTTATAACTAGGAGATTTAAGGAATTGGTAATTGGCTACCTTAGTTACTTTTCAACTGTTGTGGTTAAATACTCTGACGCAGCAACTTAAGAGGGAAAGGGTTGATTTGTGCTTACAGTTACAGAGGAATATAGTTTGTCATGACAGTGGAGACACAGCACAGTTACCAAGGAACGCATTCTGTCACGACAGGCGAGACAGACGCAGGGGCAGGGGCAGGAGCAAGCGCTGGCTGGTCACATTACATCTGCACTCAGGAAGCAGAGGATGAGCAGGAAGTGGAGCCAGGCACAAAGCCTCAAGACCTTCCTTCAGTGACTCACTTCCTCCAGTAAGGCTCTGTCTCCTAAAGGTTCCATTCCTTTCCAAACATCGTGCCTGCTGCACAAGCATGAAGATCTAAATTCAGTCCCTACTTAGCATGTAAAAGAGCCAGATATGGTGGCACATGCTTGTAATCCCAGCACTGGAAAAGTGGAGACAGGAGGATCGCTGGGGCTCACTGGCCAGTTAGTTCAGCCACATGACCGAGCTGGCAGTACAATCAAAGGCCCTGTATGAGTTAGGATTTCTATCGCTGTGATTAAACAATGTACCCAAAGCAATCTTTGGAGGAAATGGTTTAATTGGCTTATGTGTTACACACTAGCATCAAGGGAAAGCCAAGGCAGGAACTCAGGGCAGGAAACTGGAGGCAGGTGCTGAATGCAACAGAGGTCAGGAAGAATGCTGCTTTCTGGTTTGCTCCCATGCCTTGTTCAGCCTGCTTTTTTATACAACCCACGACCGCCTGCCCAGGAATAACACCATCTCCAGTAGATTGGGCCCTCCCACATCAATCACTAATCTATAAAATGATGCCCCGACAGACTTGCCTACAAACCAATTTGATGGAGGCATTTTTCTCAGTTGATGTTTCCTCTTCCTAGATGACTTATATCTTGTGTCAAGTTGAAAAAAACACCTAACCAGTACAGACCTTGTCTCCAAATAACATGGTGAGGTTGGACAGTTAAGAGTGTGTCCTGCTCTGGCTGAGGACCCAAGTTTGGTCGCCAGCACCTTTATTGGGTGCTCACGACGACCTATAACTCCACCTAGAGGGGATCTGATGCCCTCTTCTGGCCTCTGAGGGTGCCCACACATACTGGGACATACATACCCACAGAAAGAAGCATACCATTAAAAATAAAATATATCTTTAAAAATATCGAGGAAAGCAATTGAGGAAAACACCCCACACTGACCCCTGGCCTCCACGTGCACACATATATGCATGCACACCAGCATCCACTTGTATATACGCAGGGATGTGTGTGCACACACATAAAGACTAGAAGGGAAATGCTAGGAGGCATGCGCAGATTCTCTTCGACACGTGATTCCGTTGAATTAGATCCTCATGTCTGACCTGTTCTTGTCAGATCTCACTGACTTTCCCAGAGAATCCTCCGGGCAATTCAATGGACTTTGCTGTGGCTTTGCTCCTCTGCGGGGACAAGGAGTCGGCCTGAATTGGGATGTTTATGTTCCTGTTCATCATGCATGTGTTCTCGCTCTCAGCTCAGTCCTGCCTGCCAAGAACAGTTCAGACCATCATCTCCACGCTTTCCATCAACCAGCTGTTCCAGGAGGCTCAGGCTGAACGGCAGGAAAGCCAGAAGTGTAACATTAATGACAATGAGGCAAAGGAGGAAAGCACGCTTAGACACCCTGCTCCCTGAATTCTTGGACTTCATGGGACTTGGAATTATTTTGTTTGTTTATTTGGTGTTTTTTTTTTCCTCTTATAGCTCAGCATTTTCCTAACCCTCTACACATTAAGGAAGAGGTAGAGTACATAGACACTAGCTACAGTGAGGAAAAAGGCCCAGTCTACACCTTGATTATGCCCTCCCAAGCCCTTTGGGTTTTCCTTGATGCTTGCATGTTTGTGTTGAAACAGATTCTCAGTAGCCCAGGCTGGTCTCAGATTCCCTATGCAGCCTTGAACTCCTCATCCTCC
Organism: Peromyscus nudipes; assembly: GCA_902168325.1. Classification (NCBI taxonomy): domain Eukaryota; kingdom Metazoa; phylum Chordata; class Mammalia; order Rodentia; family Cricetidae; genus Peromyscus; species Peromyscus nudipes. The sequence continues at coordinate 32,786 of CABHPH010000832.1, forward strand.
TGCATCGTCCTCCTGAGTGCTAGAAGGACATGCAAGCATCACTATTTCAAGCTTGGGTTCTTTGAGTATTTTTTAAAAGAAAATATTTGTTTCAGTGTGTGTGTGTGTGTGTGTGTGATGCCTGTGGGAGCCCAAAGAGGATGTCAGGTCCCCTGGACCTGGAATTATAATTGGTTGTGAGCCATATGACATAGGTGTTGGGGACCAAACTCTAGTCCTCTCCAAAACAGAATACACTTTTAATCAATGAACCGTCTCTCCAGCTTTCTTCCACTTTAAGTTTTTACATATCTCTCCTATTCGTGTGTGTGTGTGTGTGTGTGTGTGTGTGTGTGTGTGTGTCCTGTTAACTTGAAGCCACAAGTAACTGTTAGCAATATTTCCTTTCACATTTGTTTCCATAAGTCATTTTCCAAAATAAATTCCACGAGATGCTCATAAGTACTCCATGGAAAAAGGCTCTGTGGTCAGACCTTGGATGGATTTCCGTTACACATGCTAAAAAGGATTTCTTTGCAACAATCCTTCTTGTGCCCTTTAACTCGCCGAAGTCTCTGGTCCATCTCTAAAGGGAGGTGCAGTAACACGACAGAAGCCCATCCTTGAAAGTCATCTACACAGAGCAGCATTCTGACATTTAAACAAGGCTGCCCTCCTGGTTGAGGGCTTGGTTTAAACTGTGACTTCATCCAAGACGGACATCCAGAACTTCCTTGATCACAGGCTGGAGAGATAGTTCATTGAGTAAAGAGCTTGAGAACCTGAACTGGATCCTCAGAACCCACATAGAAAAGCAGAGCGGTAGCATACACTTCTAGTCCCAGCACTGGGAGGCAGAGACAGGTGGATTCCTGGGGCTCCCTGGCCAGCCAATCTAGACTCTCAGATCCTTTGCCACACCTAGGGCAGAATAGATTATCACTAACCTAGCTAATTAATTGACTTCCTCTATATCACACATTTTTATAGATTTATTTTTAATGATGTACGTTTGTATCTGTATCTGTGTATGGATATGTGCATGTGGGTGCAGGTGCTTGAGGAAACCAGAAGAGGGCGTCAGATGACCTGGAGCTGGAGTTATAGGTACTTGTCACTAGGAATGGTATGCAGGTCCTCTGCAAGAACAGTCCATGCTCTTAGCCACTGAGCCTTATTGTTGTTGTTGTTGCTATTATTATTATTATTTGGACAAATTTACCCAAAACTTTTATAAGATGTCCCTGGTGCTATAAAAGAGAAAGTAAAGATGGCATGTCTTTTCTGTCTGTTCTGGTCTAGTGCTTTGAACTGGGTAGTAGGTAAAGGCTGCTGGCACCAGGTAGCTTCAAATCATCTCTGAAAGTGAAAGGACTCTCAGAGGGATAACCATGTATTTCTCCAGGATCACTGGGAAAACATTTTCTGTATAAATCACCTTAATTCTCTTGCTTTACACCATGCACCACTTCCACCTCCCAGGTACCCCACCCCCACACTTGAAGAGCCCTGACTATGCTTTCATTGTGATGGTTCTAGAACCAACTAGAAGGAGATACACCCTGGGACACTCCTGTGAGGGATTTCCTTGATCCAGTTATGTGAAATGCAGGGGGCTGGGGTGGGGGAGGTGGATTGCATCCCAAGTTAGAGGACCTGGAAGAAGAAAAGCTCTGCTCCTGCCCGTTTGCCCTCACCATCCCTGAATTGTCTGCCTACTCTCTTGCTGCCTCTGTTCACATTTTTGTTGATATTAAAGGCAGCTTCTTTGGGCTTCAAAGGTAGACTGAAGACCTGCTCTCCAAGAATCCTCCAGGTCTTCAGGGCCAGGTTCAGTGAGTAACTTGTCTCAAAAAATAAGGTGGAGAGAACGGAAGAAGACACCTGATGTCACCTCTGGCCTCAGCACATATGTGTGTAAGCATACATGTACATGTGTAACACAAAAATGCTGAAGGAAGACTCCCTCCAAAAGGCTACCAAGGACAGCTTTCTATTTCTAGGTAGTTTTTGCACATTCAGGGGAGGTTACATCAAGCATGCAAGAAACTTCATCTATTCTGTGCCGAGAGTGTGGTCGGCATGCATATCTTTATTCTCATGCCTCCCAGGGGTTGCATGTATGTCCTGGGCAGAACTACTAGTCTGTACAAATCCACCTGCCATTTGTTCTGCCTATAAAAAGAATGGCCCTAAACCAGCTGGAGAGAGATGGCTCAGCACCTAAGAGCCCACCTACCCCAGGTCAGGTGACTAACAGCGAACTGTAACTTCAGCTCCAGGGGATCAAACACCCTCTTCTGGCCTCTATTGGTACTGCACTCATACACACAAACCCCCATAATGCACCCCCACCCCACTACATACACATAATCTACAATAAAATATAAAAACTAATGACCTCAAATGAGAAACAGCAACCTTCCCATAGCTCTCTTGCGACTGGCTCCTAATCCCAGCGCCTCTACTGGACTCTTCATCTTTTGTTTCTGAATTCATCTGACACTTGCCTTGGGGTTAGATGAGATGTGATCTTCCCTTGGCCTGGCCCTGGTTGGTGGCCCAAGCAGAAAGATTCTGATTATTTTCCCCCCTTGTGAAACTGCAGACATAGCTATGCTCAACTCTATAGAAAGGAGCCTTTTATAATGCTCAAGCATTTTCTGTTGCTGCTGCACTTTCCGCGGCGTCTACTGGCTGTGAGATGATAGGGCTTATTCATAGAATTTACACTCTGGTGGTTTGATAAATACATAACATGTTGAAAGGGAGTTTCTTGGAAAAGCAAACGTTATTCATCAGGGCTTTAGTTTTTCTTCTATCTGCTTTTGGCTGAGTCATATTGTAAGTTGTTTTTTTTTTTTTATTTTTATTTATTTTCCATTTATCGGGTCTTCTTTCTAGATCCTCTCCCTAATCAAAGCCAAGTAAGAACAGCAACGCCAAGTGTGGCAGGCAGGAGGTGTGTATGTCTTTTTCTTTACATTATCTTTTGTTCACATATTGAAGGCTCAGCAAGGCTCTGTTTTATAGCGTGTTTCACGCTTATCGGTAATTTTTTCCTTCTGACCTTCTGCCTCAGACAATTAATTTTCTTGCGCTGCTCACACACTGGAAGAACATGGGGTGGGGGGGGGGATGGATAGTGTTGGTACTGGTGAAAATAATCCAGGAAGCAGAGCTGTGCAATTATTCAAACACCTAATCTTATCTCTTGTTTCATTTTTATATCACAAGTGTACGTTTAAAAGTATTAGATGGACTGGGATGCTGTCCCACACCTTCAAACCCCAGTAAATAAATGCCGCTAAGTGCCACCAGGAGTGAAAGAGCTCGTAATGAGCAGTGCGAGGAGATATGGGCTTCATTCATCATTCTGTTCAGACCAATATTGAGGCTCTTGTTATCAGCAGGATTCTTGGCGATGTCATCGAGCCTGGCATAAATCTTCTGTCAGTGTGGCTCAGACTGATGCCCTATTAAAAGTCTGCCTTCGCCTAATCACAGAATGACCTTTCAATGTCTTTAATTAACCTCTGACCTGAACCATGCCAATGGCTTGTAGGTAGGTAAATCTAGGGCATGACATTTGCTTAGGGCACTCCATTTGTCTTGGTTCAATCATGGTACCTTTCAGACTATGGCTTAAAGGAAATACAGTTGGGACTCTTCTTAATAGGTGGACTAATTTTTAAAAGGTTAGAACATAATATTTTCCTCTGAGCTCCCAGTAGTATCTTTGCAGACATTTTCCCCTCGGGAGTCAGGGTCCCCCACTAAAGTAAGTTTAGGTAAAGCTCTCAATATCGCCAATAATGTCCTCTTTCCCACCAGTTATTACTTTTGAGTGGTTTGGGAGCCAGGGACTTTCTGACTGGACCAGAGGACAGAAGCTTTTAAGCACACTCTCTCCTCATATGTCCAGGACAATAGGATGGACCAGTGGTGTGCAAATAAAAGAGAGAGATGGAAGAAAAAGGGTTTCATCTTAATTTGGGATCGAGGTTGTCTACGCCATGCTGTGTGTGCTCATTTGGTCCCGAGACCTCTTTAGGTAACAGAACAGAAATCCACTCTCATTTTCCTACCAAGTAAAATGCCACTGGAGACTCCTATGTGAATTAGTAAATATTACAAATGTAAAATATTTATAAAGAAATACAATTTCTAGTTTAGATGTGATAGTTTGTTTCACATGGCAGGTTGTAATTGGTCTATAAATCACAACACCAAACTGAATAAAACAAGAGTTTGGAGCATCCTAAGCTGTGTTCAATTTTATACTCAAGCAGAAACCCGTGAGGAGCTTAGATTAGTTATCTCTGAGGTCTTTCTCAATTATAAAAGTCTGTGAGTCAGTGTGCTGTTATTACAAACTCTGGGTTTATTGGGTCTGAACTAAAAAAGTTTTCCTGCCTCTAAACAACTATTTATAAGTTAGACTGCAGCAAACTCTCACTCGCCAGCTTGGTCCGGGGATCCCTTGTCTCCACCTTCCAAGGGTAGAACTAGAGGCGAGCCACCACGCCCACCCAAGATTCCCATGAGTGTTGGGGATTTGATCTCTGGTCCTCTTGCCTTGATAGTAAGTGTCTTAACCACTGAGCCATTTCTCCAGTCCATGCTAATTTTTTTTATCGTAAATTTAACAAGAAGTATGGGCTAGTCACACATTGAGATCTGTGTTGGGAAATGCTTAGTTTGATAACCATGTGAAGAGTAGATCAAAATCATGCAGGGAGATTTGAGGAGAAGCTAATGTCAATTCCGTGTATTATATGAAACCCCTAGAGGGTCATCTCCACAGAAATTAGACACCTCTAGCCTTTTCTTTGGACCCCAGACAAAGTTATATTTCTGTCCCTTTGTGGACACCAAAATTGTAAGGAGTGAGAGACCCTTGTATCACCCAAAACACAAAGCTCTCCTTTCATAATTCACATCAGTACTTAGGACCAAGAGGCGTCAGGAGACCTCTGTGCGTCTTCTCCTGTGTCATTCTTGCTGAGACCACAAAAGAACAAGATGGTGGCATTGAGCCCATCGTTTGCACTCGTAAAACCTTGGTGACTTTATACTGATGAAGTTATCCCAGGAAACAGTCAAGGGAAATTTCCCTCTGCGGTAAAACAACAACAGTTTAAAAAAAAATCAGGATTGTCAAGTAAAGGCGCTTACCGCCAAGTTTGGTGACCTGAGTTTAATCTTCTGAACAAGCATGGTAGAACTGGACCGAGAGAACTGACTCCATAGTTGTTCCATGGTAAGCGCACACACAGAGAAAGAGAGCAAACAAATAAATAAACAAAAAATGAACAAATGAATAAATAAAATGGTTTTTCAAAAATCAAAGTCCAGGGGCTGGAGAGACAGTTCACTGGTTAAGAACACACTCTTCCAGAAGACCCGGATTCAGTTCCCAGAACCCACATGGTGACAACCATCTGGAGTCAAGTTCCAGGGGAATCCAGTGCCTTCTTCTGGCCTCTGGGGGCACAGATATAAAATAAAATAAAGTTTTTTGTTTTAAATTAAAACCTAGAGAGTCCTCATTGCAAGTAGATTTTGTGAATATTTATTAAGCTCTTTTAAGTGTGTGTGTGTGTATGTGTGTGTGTGTGTGTGTGTGTGTACAAGCACAAACATGGGGATGCAGGTGCATGCAAGTGTGGCATGCAGGTAGAGGTCAGAGGACAACCTCCAGTGTCATTCTTCAGGTGCCTTCCATCTTTTGGTGTGAGACAGGATCTCTCAGTGGCCTGGAACTTCACCAAGCAGGCCTACTCAGCTGTCCATGAGCTCTCAGGGAGACTCCTGCCTCTACTTCCCATCTCACCAGCTCTGGGATTACAAGGACATGACGCCATTATCTGTTTTTATGAGGGTGCTGGAGACTGAGTTCAAGTCCTCGGGCTTGTGAGGCAAGAGCTTCACTAACTGAAACATCTCCTATGCCTCCATTTATTCAACTCTTATATGCCAGCCACCTCCAAAGTATTAAATGATGAATCAAACTCTGTCTCAAAGATGGCATGTGCTGACTTAAAGGGACACGGGAACATTTATGAACCTACTGTATACTGTATACTTTACATAGACACTGATACAGCTCTACAAAATAGAAATTGTAATTCCCACTTTATGAGTAGGATTTGAACCTAGATCTATTGACCATAAAGCCATTGACTCTGTCACTCAGTGCTGTTTCTCAAACAAGAACTGCCTTTCAGAAGTAACTCCCAAGGAGTCAGTTCTTCCCTTCTTCACTTCCTGGCTTTGTAGAGTGAGGCCAGCAGCAAGTCCTGTTTATGAAAGTGTCACAGAGCTTGGGCAAGTTGTATTCATGCAAAGCACTTACGTAGAATGTGCCACAATAAATGTTTGCTAAATGACCCCCCCTCCCCCCCACACACACACACGAATACACACTGAAGAAGAGAATGCCTCCAAACCACAAGTTCCCCTGCAGGAAACCTGTGTGTTCAAGAACTGACTTTTGGATGTCCTTTTACAAACCATAAAAATTTCTGGCTTCACTGTATCTAATTTCTGAGTTATCCCTGCTACAAATAAGTAAGAAAAAAAATCAAGAATTCTGTGTTGGGGATAGAAAGGAGAGCAAGGAGAAGTAGAGGGTTTTTTGTTTTTGTTTTTTTTGTTTTTTTTTTTTTTTTGCAATGAAACATGAGTGTCGTGGTTAATCTTAACTGTCACTGTTATTGGATCTGGAATAAACTCAGAGGCACACCTCTGGGTAGGTCTGTTTTCAAGAAGGATTGACTTTGGAGAAGACTCTCCCTTTGAATGGGTGTCACTGCCTAGCAACGACCTGCCTGAAAAGGGTCAGCCAGAAAAGAGCACAGCGTGCCTGCTTTTGCCTCTTGCTGGTGAGTGGATCTACCCCACTGTTGTGGCTGTCGCCATCTCTTGCTGCCATCCGAACTCAGCTTCTCAGCCTTCCAAAGCATGTTGAAGGTCAGCTCCTCTGCAGGAGTCCTCCAGGCCTTCAGGGCTAGACAGGGACTGCTGAGACATCCAGCCTCATGGACTGAACAGAGGCTGGGGTTTCAGTTTCTCCAACATGCAGATGGCCATTGTTGGGCTACCCAGCAGCCCAGCTGATGTACACCAATCTAGTAAATACTATTTTATAGCATATATTCATCGAACTCTTCTTTTCCTCTAGAGAACCCTGACTAATACAATGGGGAACTCAGAAAGAAACTGAGTCAAAAAGAAATGAGGAGAAGGAGAAGAAAAAACAGGAGAAGGGAGAAGATGAGGAGGAAGGAGAGGAGAAGAGGGAAGGTGGAGAGATGCCGAACAACACCAGGACGCAAAAGGAAAAGCCAGGCATGAATAGGACCTCAGCCAGAGCTGTGGTGTAATCCTAGCTCCTAGATAGATACTTCAAATGCACCAAATTAGCCGCAAAGGAAGCCCAAGTGTTTTCCTGTTGCATTCTAGGACCCGCAGGAGACCAGGGACCTTGGCTGAAGTGTTAGAAGTTCAAGATGCAGAGGAAGACACAGAGAAGAGATGCCACCTCTATGCCTGTAGTTCGTCTGTATCTCACTGTCTCACTTTAGAGAGGATGTCTCCAAAGCCGCTGCTAAGCGATGGGTGCTGAGATACAATCTGCCAGATGGCATCCTCATGCATGATTTAAGTGGGTGAAATGTCACCAAAATGTTTATATGTAAAATATATTACATTATAAAAGAATATATTACATATTATTTATTAAATATATTTATTATTGTTATTTATTGTGCATATTTATTTAATATAGTATTTATTAAATATAACATATTATGCATTTACATAATGTATATTTATATTATAATAGGACAATATTGAGTTATTAGCTCTCTTTGTTTTGTTTTTCTAAGTGTGTGTGGTATATGTGCTTATGTGTGTCTGTGCATGTGTGCATGTGCACATGAAGGCCAGAGAACATTAGAGGGCATCTTCCTTTATCACTCTCAACTCCATGTTTTGAGACAGGGTCTCTCACTGACCCTGGAGCTTGCTAATCAACTCGACTAACAGGTCATCAAGCCCCAGGGACCCTCCGTGTCCACCTGCCTCTCCCCAGTGGTGGGGTTACAGACCCACATTGCCACATCCCATTTTGCATGGGTTCTGGGGATCCGAACTCAGGTCCTCATGCTTGTGCCTTCCACAGACCGGGTCATCTCCCCAGTCCCTCTTTTTGCTGCTTTACCTTCAGAAATACCAGAATATAAAGTGACAACCTGTGACCCTGAACCCTAATAGTCACACCGTTGGAAGCTCCTATCCTTCTTCGTCATGTCAAGGAAAGGACAGGGTCCAGTAGCAGTGTGCGTGGAGGAGGAGGCGAGGTTGGTGATTTCGAGAAGGCGCAGGTGTAAAAGGGTGGCATGCACGCTCACGTGTCTATCCACGTGTGGGACAACCTTTGGCACTGTTCCTCAGAAATGCTACCCACCGTATTTATTGAGACAATGTGTCTCACGGGCCTGAAGCTCACCAAATAGGACAGGCTGGCTGGCCGGGAGGCCTCAGGGGTCCACCTGTCTTCTTCTGCAGCACTAGGGTTAGTCAAGCCTCACCACACACAGCTTTCCTTTTACATGGGACCTAGGTATGGAACCCAGGTTTTGTGTATACACAACAAACCCTTTACCCACTGAGCTACGTCCCCTGCTCCCATCAGAGTCCTTCGGATGTCATGGGGCAGACACACTTTATAGAAACAAACGGATTTAATGCCTTTCCAGTAAGAGAGCATTTCAGATACCTCTGTCTTGCTGAGAACTGTTTCCTGTGACCACAGGGTTTGTAGCCAATGACCAATTGTGCTTGGTGTGTGAAGAGGTTCCTCAGAGCACTGAAGTACCTCTGAGCTGCCTGCTCAGCCACACACACACCCACCCTCCCTACAACCAGCGCTTTTCTTGGCATAATATGAGTGTGAATCAGGAACCAGAAAGAGAGTGGCTGGATCTCACACCCAGAAGAGCCTGGAGTTTAGACTTTTCACGTGTTTTTTTCCCCCAAATGAAGTTATATAAACACTAGAGTTTGAGTGTCAATGTGGGGATTTATTAAATGTAAATATTTTAAATCCACCAACGATATGCACCCCTGTTGTGGTATCTTTTCTACTTTTAACGTCTTGGAACCATTAAAAACACAGGTGGCCTGAATTTCAACGTCTCTGGTCGGTCATATCCAAACACAGTCACCTACAGCATTTTCCCCTCGAATATTGAAACTTCCCCAAATAAAAGTAGCTACTGAGATGAGAAGCTGAAAGTAAGATTGGTTGGATATGCGGTGTGTACCTGTAGATCCACAGGAAAATATGGCAATCTGCACTGGAGATGTGGTTCAGCTGGCAGAGTGCTTGCCATCATGGGTGAAGGCCCGCGTTCCATCTCCAGCTAACACTTCATAATAATCCGGTACCTGGGATATGCAGCTAGAAGGATCAAGAGTTCAAGATCATCCAGAGCTACATCATCAGTCCAATACCATCCTTCAAAAAAGAAGTTGAGGGAAGGGCCAGGCTGAGGGGATGGCTCGGTTGGTGAAGTGCTTGCCTTACAAGCAAGAAGACCTAAGTGTGATCCCCAGAACCCAGGTGAGAAAGCCAGGCTTGGTGGCACCTAAGCATAAACTCAGAACTACGGGAATTCAGAGAGAAGAATCCCTGGGGCTGGCTCCACCCAACCTAGCTGAATCAGTGAGTTCCTCGTCCACTGTTGTTTCTCAAAGCAACATGGAGAGCAGCTGAAAAACAGTACCTGAGGTGAGCTCTGGCATACACACCCGTGCATGCGCACACCACACACACACACACACACACACACACACACACAGAGGCACGAGTGCACTCGTACATGAGCACATGCACCATGCATTCACTACAGGCATAAGTATGAACATACACGCACACATATGCTCAGATTATCCTCCCCACCCCACTCTGTGTGTGTGTGTATGTGTGTATGTGTGTGTGTGTGTGTACGTGTGTACCCTTGAAACTTATAAAAGAAAGCATTTAATTTAGAGGCTCACAGTTGCAGAGGGTGGTAGAGTCCATGACTGTCATGGCGGGGAACATGGCAGCAGGTAGGCAGGCATGGATAGGACAACCACAAGACAGAGAAAACCAACTGGAATGATGTGGGCTTTTGAAACCTCAAAGCCTGCCCCCAGTGACACACCTCCTTCAACAAGGCCACACTTCCTAATCCTTCTGAAATAGTTCTACCAGCTAGAGACCAAGCATTCAAACACACACGCCTATAGGGGCTTCTCTCATTCAAACTACCACACTGACCCGGGCGCTAGGCAGGCTGGCCAGAAAACCCTGCTAGGCTTCCTGTCTCTGTCCCTCACAGAGCTGAGAGTATACATGTGTGTGCAGCCATACCTGGCTTTCTGCAGAGTTGCTGGAGATTTGAACCCAGGTCCTCATGCCTCTGTAGCAAGTGCTTTTAGCCACTAAGATGTCTTCCCAGCCCCTGGAAGATGATTCTTAATGTAATATATGGCACTGTCACATTCAACTGCCTGCCAGGGAATCATTTGTCAATAGGGTAGGCAAATTTTCAATCTGAAGCCAACTTCAAGTCATTGCTCAGACCAAGTGCCCAACTAAAGGAACATAAATGATTTTTAATAACCCACCAAGGAATGCATATGTCAGCGAGGGATCTACAGCCTGAAAAACCAGAGCATATTCCAAAACCGAAGAGGAATTCCTTTTGGATTGTCAGTTGTTTGGGATTACCTGGGGCTGGGTCACAGATCATTGGTGTGGATAATCAAGAATTGACCGCACATGTGGATATTAAGCCTGCTGGGTCCCTGGTATTCCCCAGTGGTGGGATCACAGCCTCCACTGCTCCTGCTGGCCAGAGCCTGGGGAGGAGTGGAGCTCTAAGGCCCAGCAATCCTGGAGAGGGAACAGAAACCCTGTACTAATACCCCAGAGACCAGAGCTGCCCCTGGAACTGGAGGGGTGAGCTGTGGTTTGCTAGGAGCTGTAGCCAAAGTGAAGGGGGCCTGGGAGAAGCTGGAATTCTCTGTGCCAGCTGTATCTTCTTAGTCACTGTTATAACTTATGGCAAAGGACAGGCATGTAGAGAGGAAACTGAGATGAATTGCCCTTCAGAAGAGCATTATTAGAGGGACGGCATAATGGTCATGCGCAACCACGAGGGACCCAGCAGTGGGAGCACATTGGGAAAGATAGCTGCCGTGTGTGGTATGACAGGATCCTGCAGGGAGAGGGCTTCCAATTCCCTTCACATCCCGGAATATGAAGAGGTGTAGCATCCTAGGATCGACAAGGTGATGGGTTACCGAGGGGAGAAATAGACCCTTTATTCCAGGGAGCAAAGGGGATTTCTGACTCTCACAGGTTTTCTGGGGGTGAGGGAGGAGGGCGGGGTGTGATCCACACTCTGTGACACAGCGTCTATGCCAAGAGTCACAAAACACCAGATACAGTTGACGTTTGTCGTAGGTCTGAACATCCGGGAGAGCTGGACTTGGTCACAGCTACATAAGGGAGTGAGGGGACTCGATTCTGAGTTGTAAGGTCACAGCAACTCTCTAGAGCTGACCTTGGGGAGACAGGGTGTGCCCTAATTGGGGGGGACAGAGGGAGCAGAAGCTAGAAGCTCTGTGATCTGACAGTCCTTACAACCTCAGAGCTGTCTGTCCTAGTGTGTTGCCCTCATTTAAAGCAGGAACAACTGCGAATAAGAATTTAAAAGAAGGAATTTCTTCTCTGGAGACTTCTACTTCATATCCTTACCCCTCTACCTGGCCTTTGGCCAGGGAATAGGTCAATTTTCTCCAGACCTTCTGCTTCCAGCTTCCAGGGAGGATGACCTGTGTTCAATGTCTCTCCTTCTATTACCAATTTCCTGATTGTTGTGTAGCGGCTTTCCCCAACTGAAACATCTGCTCTTGGAGACAGGAAGTAACAAAACGTAACCAGCTCCTGAGGAAGCTCCTGGAACAAGGTTCACAAGTGTGTCCTCAGAGGAGACTCTGGTGGAGTCCCTGCCAGCTGTGGAGACAGCTCCTGGGATGCAGGTTTTCTGAGTCACCACAGGGCTGCGGTGGGCTTCTAGGTGGTACTGAGCATGCCTTTAAGTTCCTAATGCTTCGGTTATTCCAGTAATCTCTCTGGTTCACTTAGCTACACTCTTGGGGAATTATTTCCTTAATCTATTGTTGGTACCTTGTCTGGGGAAAATATACTTTTGTTCCAGTTTCTCCAGAAAAAGTCACACAGTGTTGTTCCAAACTGTTCATCCCTCAGCCTTCAAAGGTCAATTCAAGAACAATTGAGTATATCAAACTGTGTTGTGGAATACTTGTTTACACTGTAGAGATGTGTCTCTGCTTAAGGTGCCTTCTGATTGGTTTAATAAAGAGCTAAATGGCCAAGAGCTAAGCTGGAGAGATAGGCAGGACTTCCAGGCAGAGAGAGGAAACTTGTGACGAATCTAGGTATGGGAGAGACACCAGCTAGATGTGGAACTATTTGGACATACAGAATGGGATAAAGATAAAAGTCACGTGGTAGAATGTAGATTAATAAAAATATGGGGCCGGGTGGTGGTGGTGCACGCCTTTAATCCCAGCACTTGGGAGGCAGAGGCAGATGGAGCTCTGTGAGTTTGAGGCCAGCCTGGTCTACATAGCAAGTTACAGGACAGCCAGGACTGCTACACAGAGAAACCCTGTCTCGAAAAACCAACAATAAATACATAAATAAAAGTATGGGTTAAATTAAGTTATAAGAGTTAGTTGAAAGTAAGCCTAAGCTAAAGGCTGAGCTTTCCTAATCAATACTAAGTCTGTGTCATTTAGAAGTCTGAACTGAGGGTGTCCAGACACTGCTGGCTTCTGCAGGCTGGATCTGCCTCTGAGAGACAGATGAGGAGCAAGAATCTCTGAAGTGAAGAGCAAGGATGTTACTCTGTTTATTTCTGCCCCAGTGCACTCCTGGGGGCATTTTAAGGGCTTTCTGCTTGGTTATTCAGTTTTCTGGGAATATATATGTATATTTTAAGACAGTGTCTCACTTGTGTAGCTCTGGCTGTCCTGGAACTCATTATGTAGACCAGGCTGGCCTTCAACCCCTAGAGATTCCCTCCTGCCTCTGCTTCCTAAGTGCTGGGATTAAAGGTATGCGCCACTATGCCTGGCTTGCCTGGGAATGTTTTAACAAACACAAAGGGAGTAAATTGAAAGCAAATGACATTGTACTGGACACAGAGACCGTGGTCACTGGGAACAGGTGGTTTTGTGGCCTGCGTCAGTGAAAGAAGGCACTGGACTCTCATGAACTGAGAATCTGCCCCCAGCGTGGGGCTTTTTAAAGATGTCCTTCGTTAGCTTCACAAAAAAGAGTCTGATAATTTATAGGTTAACATTTTCTTCTAATGTGGATAGCATTTTCCTCATTTATAGTTAATTAGGTTAAGCATGCATGGGGAGCGAGGGAGAAAGGCTTTTAGCAATGTTCTAAGTGATTAGTCATTTAGATCAAGTAAAGAAGCTCTAAAAGATGGAGCACTGGCTCCCTGCTCGGAGTCTGCCGTCAAAGACACGGTGCTTATTAAAGCACCAAGGAGAAGATGCAGAAATGTGCCAGCTTCAGGCTGGATGGGAGCCGTGTGCCTGTGTAGCACCAATGGCGCCGAGACAAATGGCTGCTCGAGGAGGAGATGGCTCAGTGTGTAAGAATGCCTGCCACATAAGCATCAAGCCCTGGGTTTGAATCCCCAGTGCTCGTGTAAAAACCGGGCCACGGCCATATGTGTCTGTAAGCCCAGCACCGTGGAAGGAGAAGACAAAAGAATTTACGGCTGTCAGCCTACCTCCAAGTTCAGTGAGAGACCCTGTCTCGAGGGGATACAGCAAAGAGTGATAGCGGAGGACACCCAATGTCTGCCTCTGATCGTGGGTGTGCATTGGGATGTGCCCCATCACACACACACACATACACACACACACACACACACACACCACTACCACATACAAATGGCTGAAGGCTGAATAAACTGGATTTCTAGTATCCTGGGAACCAGTGTTGGGCTTCAGTCACAGAGTCAACCAAATTGCTGAAGCAAAGGGATAAAATGGTGGTTAAGTGCCAAGTTTTTTCTACATTAAGGCTCAGTTTGCTTGTGTGTTAAGTAATAATAGTAATGGCACCTACACCTTGGTCTTGTCTATACTAAATGTCTTAGTCAGTTTTCTATTGCTGTGATAAGACATGATGACCAAGGCAACTTATAGAAGAAAGAGTTTCCTTGGGGTAAACTTACAGTTTCAGAGGGTTGGTTCATGGCAACAGGCAGGCATGGAACTGGAGTAGTAGCTAAGAGCTTACATCTTATCCATGAGTAGGAGGCAGGGGTAGGGAGAGGGAGAGGGAGAGGGAGAGGGAGAGGGAGAGGGAGAGGGAGAGAGAGAGAGAGAGAGAGAGAGAGAGAGAGAGAGAGCAGGGGAGACAAAAGCTAACTGCTACCTGGGAATGGCATGAAACCTCAAAGTCTGCTCCCAGAGATACAGCTCCTCCAACAAGGCCACACCTCCTCATCCTTCCCAAACAGTTCCACCAAGTATTCAAACATCTGAACCTATTGGGGGCCATTCTCATTCAAAATACTACAGTTTGCATTTCATGTTGTAACTAATGGGCACTGATAGGGGTTATTGTTTTTTTTTAATTAAGATATTTATTTACTCTGTGTGTGTGTGTGTGTGTGTGTGTGTGTGTGTGTGTTCCTGTGTGTGCATGCATGCTTGTGTGGGTACAAGTTTGTTTTTGTTGTAAGCTCATGCATGAGGTGGACAACTTAGCTGTTGTGTTTCAGTTACCATCCACCTTGTCTTTTTGAGATGGGCTCTCTCTTCCAGCATGGAGTTCAAAAAGTAGGCGAGACTAGCTAGCCAATGAGGCCCAGGGATTTGCCTACCTTTACCTCGCCAGCACTGGGTTTACAAACTAGCACGTGGCACTACACCTGGCTGTTTCATTTTGTTTTGTTTTTTTCCTTACATAGGCTCTCATGATAGAACCCAGATCCTCACACTTACAAGACAAACATTTTACCAACTAAGCCATCTTGCCCGCCCCATAAATTCTTATGTGTGTTATTTTCTCTGAAACCAATCTAGTTGGAATGGTTTCTATTATTGCTTCCTTTCCAATCATTTTTGTAGTGCTGGGAATTGAATGTGGGGCCTTGTATGTCCTCAGGAAGCACTCTCTCACTAAGCTACATCCCCAGCCCCTCCAATCATTTCTAGCCAACAAAATGTAAGCAACAGTTTATAGAAGATGCTGTGTTTCCATTGAGATATACCAGTGTTAGGCTGGAGGACCTTCCTCCTCTACACACAGGCAGGCAGTTGCAGTATCAGAGGAAACAGGGATGCCTAGGTAAGTGCTACTTTTATCCTTCCTGTTTGTGTGGCTCGAGGCATGTTCTCAGACTCTCTAGATCTCTGTTTCACTCTCCAGAAAATGGTGACTGTCTTCATGAAGGAAGTAAAATAACTTAAAGGATAAAACTGTGTCTCAAGGCTGGCAAAAGTTTCAATCAGCAAATTGTTTACCTTGCCAGCTTGAGGATCAGCGTTCAATCCCCAAAATGCATGTTAAAAAAAAAAAAGCCAGGCATATCAGAGGTTGCTTCCCATCCTACCACTGAAGAAGCTGAAACAGGCAGATCCCTATGACAGACTGGTCTGCCAGCCTGGCTCACTCTATAAGTTCCAGGTCAGGAAGAGATGGTCTCAAACAAAACAACATCAATCAAACCCCAAAACTAAGGTGGACGGCACCTGAGTAATGACAGCCAAGATTGCCCTCTGACTTCCAGATGCATGGACACACATGTGTTAGCATGCTCTCACCTGCACACACACACACACACACACACACATACACACACACACAGACACACACAGAGACAGAGACAGAGACAGAGAGAGAGAGAGACAGAGCTATAGGTCCCAATCAGTGGACAGGGAATTCATTTTTAAGACAAAAAATTCACTAGTGTAAAGTGGCCTCTCATGCGGTTGATAATGATTGAGGCATGTAATCAACCAGTGTGTCCACTGATAGATGAACGGATAGAGAAGGTGTGGTATACATACATGATGGGGCATCTTTCAGGCCATGAAAGAATGAAATCCTGTCTTTTACAGTAACATAGATAAGAATGAAAGACACTATGGTAAGCAGAACAAGCCAGAGGCACAGGAACTTCATGTCCACCTGTGGGAAAGTCTATATCAGGGAGGAATGGAGAAAGTGGTTGACAAAACCTGGGAGGTGGTACCTGGGTGAGGGTAGATAACCTGGGAAATTGGTTCTAGATCAGTTCTAGTATTCTAGAGTACAATAAGGTATCTTAGTCTCCTATAATTTTTTCTCCCTTCCTCTCTTCCTTTCTTTCTCCTGTTCTTTTCTTTTTCAAGGTCTTATATATCTCAGGCTATCCCTGAACTTGCTATGTAGCTGAGGATAACCTTGAACTCCTGGTCCGTCTACCTCTACCTCTACAACTTGGAATTACATGTGTCAGTAAGTACAGTGTGTGTGTATTTGTGTGTGTGTGTGTGTATTATTGGAAACTGAAATCGTATCTTCTGGCCCCTTCATTAATTTCTGATTATTTACACATGATTACAAGAGTTGGAAGGTTGCAAACATGGAAATATTTCTTGAGGAAACAGTAATCCCGCTTACCTGGTTTCCTCATTATACGCTATAAACCTGTAGAAAAATATAGCACTTTAGCCCATAATTGTGTATAAGAGTTATGTGTGAATCTAAGAAATATGTAAAAGCCTTTTGTGCTTACTTGTTTGTTTGGTTAAGCATCTATGTGTTGGTGTGTGTGCCATGGCGTGCAAAGACAACTTTTGGAAATTGGTTTTTTCCTTCTACTTTGTGCATCTTGGGGATTGAACTCAGGTCATCAGGCTTGCAGAAAGTGCCATGTACCCATTGAACCGCCTTGCCAGCCCATAAAACTTACTTTTTGAAAGGACTGAGACTATCTGCGGCTGGCTTCTTGGCTCTTGGTCCTGTGTCAGCTTCCTGGTGATGAAAATGAGTCTCATTTGGGAAAGAGAATTGACCTTGGATCCGGAAGCTTGGCAGACTGAATGCGAGTCCCACACTCCCCTTCGCTAGCCGGGAGATTCAGAGCAAGTTCCTTAGCTTTTGGTTCCTCGCCCGTTCCCCTTTACAGGGGCTGACTCAGCCCACTTCCAAGGCTGGCAAGAGGGCATGAGAAGGATCACCCTAGCACAGAGGTGGTATGTCCTCACAGAAAAATGAAGTGTCCTCACAGAAAGTGTCCTGTGGAGTGTCCTCACAGAAAAATGAAGGAGTTTCAAGGCCCCCCCCTTCACTCCATAAATTGTCCAATAGGCTCCTGGGAGCGCTCCATAGAAATTCATCTTCGTCTCTCTCCCAACTACACCTCCCCACCCCCTACCCCCCAACCCTCCCACCTCCCCATATCCCCACCGCCACCTCCACCTTGACCACCTTTAGCTTTAGCTCAACTTTCTCGAGTTCCCTAGGGGCTAAGCCTTGCACACCACCAAGGCACTCCAAGAGGAGAGGCCCAGGTATACCAGTGCCCAGCCCTGGTTGGTGGGGGCAATGCCTTCTTGATCCTTAGTCCTACCCTGCCCCTTCCAGGCAGCTGACCTGATAAGGAACAGGTGACATTTTAATTGTTTTTCCTGCCCATTGTTTTAATTCAATTCTTAATTGAAAGTCAGAAGGGAAATGCCTTTGATGGTTTTTTGTTGTTGTTATTCTTTTATGTTGTTGTTTGTTTTCTAACTCAATATCCTCATGGAGTTTACCCCAAGATTTTCTCTCTTGGTGATAGCTTACTCTGGCCAGAGTAGTCAGGGTATGTTTATTCATAACACCTCATTCCACCCCCCTCTGTAACCTTCTGCAAGCAGGCATGCTCCTGCGCTTACTGCTGGCTGAGAAGTACTCAACTGTGAATGCCTCACTATCTGTCACTTTGCTCATTAGGCAAGTGAGAAAATGTATCTACAGTCCTGTCTCGCGGTCCTCATTAGCTCAAAGGCACATTTTCACTTTCTGTATTTGTTTTAAAGATGAATGCATACGAGATGGTATTCAGTCAGAATTCCTCAGTATCATTTGAAGAAGCAAAAGCCTGGATAATCTTATTATCTTCCCAATAATTGTGTTGTTCAGACGTTCGAGGAAGGGTAATTGCCCCGACTATATTTCCAGTCAGGGTAGGTGTGGAGTTAGTGATAGCAAAGACTCAAGTCTTCAGCATAGAGAGCAGACCATGGTACTTTCAGAAAGATTATAAACAGGGCCAGCGAAATGGCTGACCAAGTTACCATAGGAGCTTGACTACCTGAGTTCAATCCCCAGGAGCCAAATAAAGGGGAGGGAGAGAGCTGACTGACTCCCAGAAGTTGTCCTCTGACCTTCCTTCACACATGCGCCTGTATGCACACACTGCCACCACCAAAACAGTAATAATGAAGAAAATAAAATAATGAAAGAGAAATGTAATAAATACATACCCCAGTAAACAAACGAACTTTACCCCAAGACCCACGTTTTATTTGCATCCACCATGCTATCCCCTGTCAGTAGAAAATACAATAATATTAATCCATTGTCACCTTTGCAACAATTGCAACTCTAATTCCACCTGGAGAGATAGCAAAACGTTAGGCTGGTTTAGGTGGAGAAAGGGATGAGCTATTGGGTGAATTCGTGGGAGTGTATTAAGTTATGCTTTTTGTAGAGTGGTCTTTATAGGTATTCTATTTATTTATCAAGATGCTAAAACAGAGCTGAAATGACCCAGAATCATTTGAGAATCTGACACGCCCGTTTGCCTTTCTGACGGAAATGTGTCAACTCGTTTCCTGTTGGCTGCGCTTGACTTGGGGTGTTTAGGATCCATTTTTGTTCTGTCACAATGATATGGTTCCAGCTTTATTAGCATCTGCGTGGAGTCCCAGCCATGGATACTCTGTGGTTGATGATTTGAGTAAAGAGCATCCATCCCATGGGACTAAAAGAAGACAAATACTTTATTCTCTACCTAAGCATCAAGCTCCTAACACAAGCTGGAAAAATGGTTCAGCGTTAAGAATACAATGTTGTTCTTCCAGAGGATCTGAGTTCAGACCCACACTGATGGCTCACAACTCCAGCTCTAGGGTATCTAACGCCCTCTTCTGGCCTCTGTGGGCACTGCAGTCATGTTTGCATACCCATATTAGACAATCATGCACACAAAAATATGAATAAAAATAAATCTTTAAAAGAAAAAAAAAACTCCTCACACACACACACACACACACACACACACACACACACACACACAGACACACACAGCCTCTTAGGTTCAGCATTAACCCCCTGCATGCATTCACACACATAGCTTCCCACTCCAGAACAAATAGACAACTAGACTGGGGGATATGCCCAGTGTATCATTGTTTGTGTTCCCAGATCTGAGTCTGGAAATGTAAGAAGTGTGAAGAAAGAGCCTTCTCTTTTATTTTTAAAAGCTTGATTCTTTGGGTAACAATGCCAGCTGAAATGCTCAGGTTTTCATCTCCCTCAACCATTTTCTTCATTCAGAGAAATGAGAATGCGCATAGCCCATTCAAGGGAACTATAATGCATTATTATAATGGGGTCTGGCCCGAGTAGCTAATCACTTTTTATTAACACTTTTTGGCCCAGGGAGTTGGGATTTCTCCAAGCTGACTGTCAGGGTAGGAATCCTGGGAGTCCCTATAAGTAATTAGCATTACAAGATCTTGACTCCTGGGGTGATTCAAATTAATACAAAATAAAAGTGCAAATTTCCAAATAGACTTGAAAGCCAGATCTATTATTAAATTTGTGTTATTAAAATATTTTACAGCTAGTGTGAAGGGAGTCCGAAGCAGAAGTTTTCCTTAAATATCTGCACGACTCATCTTGGATTCTTTAAAATTAAGTGACAGAAGCCTACAGTGAAGGATCAAAAGAATTTTCTGTACAATTGAGTTACGCCTTGGCAGCGAAGTTCTCCTCAAACCAAATCCCTACAAAGCAATATTAGTTTCATGGTCACAGTCGCCTTTGGACTTTTCCTGATACACTTGGCAGCTCTCTTCAGAGCACCAAAGAACCGCTGGCAACATCAATCACTCATTTCATAAGCAGGAGCTAAGCGACGACAGGAGGGCGCTTGGCACAATACCACCCCTCCACCGCGGAACCCCTCCCAGGCAGGAAAAAAGAGAGACAGATACTCACCCACGGTATAACATAGAGACATTAGAGGGTATTCGTCTTCGGATAAGGTCCCACTAATGTGTAAATAACCTGTTTTCTCTAACCATGTCTTTA
Organism: Peromyscus nudipes; assembly: GCA_902168325.1. Classification (NCBI taxonomy): domain Eukaryota; kingdom Metazoa; phylum Chordata; class Mammalia; order Rodentia; family Cricetidae; genus Peromyscus; species Peromyscus nudipes. Next base: position 53,235 of record CABHPH010000832.1, read on the forward strand.
GCAGGCTAAGTGGCTAATTGTTATTGATCAGCTCTGCCCACTGTTCCAATATCAGTCATTATTGAAAATAATCTCAGCACCCTTCATTAAGCATGCATCTGTTTCCATGGGAATGCGTTTGAAACACAGAGAGCGACTTGAGCGTTATTGGTTTCACTGTGGTGCCGGCTCCAAGGGCCGTGGTTGCCTAATCTGTCATATTTAATCAACTTTCATCTCTTAACACTGACTGCAGTTATCAATGAGGTAAGGATTAATATTCTGGGCGAAGCAGATGATAAATCATTTGTATATAATTAGTGTACAGCAAGGTTACAGCTGACATGAATTTTTATCTTAATTATGAGAGAAATTTGTTCCATTAATTTAATTTAGTTTGCATGAGTGGCTAGACACCTAACAAAGTTAATCTTACACCTGTCAGTACAACGTTAAGGAGAAAGCCTCGAACGGGGGCTCTCTTCTCTCACATCCTCCTGTGGATAAGGATAATGTCGTTGGTCCTGGTGTGGAAACAGATGATCAGAGATGGAAGACGTC
>CABHPH010000833.1:0-28894 GCA_902168325.1 Peromyscus nudipes
CAGGAATATTTTTAGTGTAAAACACTCAAAGAGCCTCTGCTAAGTAGGGATAAAAAACCAACAGGGAAATCTTACTCCCATTTATCTGTTTTATTTTGAACTTAAATAGACACAATATTACCAAATAAAAGGCCTTTTCAGAGAAAAAAAAATCTGTTTCCAGCACCCTCCGTGCAGTGTGAAGAGACAAGCCAAGAATGGGACGCTGAGTCTGGGGGATCTTCCTGTCCTTTTATTATGCCTAAGAAATCTATTCTGATTCAATGACCTTACATGTGAACTAACTTTCTTGACAGTAGGCTTTGCCTCCTGATGTTCATAACTTTCTCTCTCTCTCTGTGTGTGTGTGTGTGTGTGTGTGTGTGTATAAAACTTTATATAAAAAGCCATATTCTGACACACATGTCTTTCAAACATCAGGCTATCAAGGCCCTCAGGGAGCAGTGTGCTCAAGCACACACTCCTCATGTTACACATTCAGATTAGTTTCTTTGCCTGGAACAAGTAGCTGACAAAAAGCAGCTACTTCATTCATTTGAAGACAAAAGTTTTCAATTTAAATGCTTCCAAAATCCCAGCACGTCTTACAATGGCCATCAGGGTAAACTGAAGTTAGATTCTGCCACGAGGGGATTCTGGTGTTCATGTCTAGAGAATGTTCCACTCCTCCTGAGCCCAGCGTCATGAAGAAGCCATGTGAGTTCTTTTGCTTTACCCTCTTGGATGATGGATTTCTTTTCACTTACCTGTATCTCAAGGCTGTGGATAGCTCTTTTTTGTCTCATCTGGATAAAGGGTTTTGCATTCCATGGTTTTTTTTTTTTCTTTTCTTGGCCTTGCATAGAGTGGAAGTCACTGCAGATGTGAGGAACTACCTCAGAGGGGAGACACAAGGGATGCATAAGATAATTTGTGGAAAGAGCCCCCAGTGGTGCATGCCACTTAATGAACACATAATGACAGCTGCTATCACTTCTGCCTTGCTGTCAATATCCAGTCGTCACTAAACAGAGCAATGTGTTAATTACTTACTTCTCTCCATCTACGTAAAAATTGCAAGCCTGGAAGTGAAGTTGGAAAGCCATTTGGAAGAGCCTAATGAAAGCTTTGCCCTGTGAAATGTGAGGGGACCCCTAGCCCATTGCTAGTGCTGGCCTCAGTGAAGCAGGCCTGGGGTGTGAGGCTGTTGTTCAGAAATGATCCTGCCAAATGTCTCAGATCCCCTCTGATGGCTAAGAACGGCTTTTTAGAGAAAGTGTTTCCCTCTCTGTGAATAGAAAGTGGGTAATTCCAAGGAGTTCCTTCTTGACACACTCAAAGAGGACTCCCTGGGGCTCTGCAGATGCTACATCAGCAGGGTGGGTGGCTGGCAGGCAAAGACACATCCTCTTGCATCCCAGAGACTCATTGGAAGGTCATGCTACATTGATAGTTCAGTAAAACATAACCGCACTGCAAAAGCCAGTTTCTTTTTGTTCCATTTACACAAAGCTCTTGCAATTTAAATTGTTCCAATGTCAGGGAACTCACATACGTATTCGGGGGCTAAGTGTCTGTCTTCTCAAAGGGCTCTGGACTGAGACTTCGGACTGAAGAACAAGCCTGTCAACACAGGGAACCTACAGCCCAAAGCAGCTGTGCCTCTCCCCTTCCTGGGTTCAGGCTCTGTGTGAGAATCAGAAGCATGGTGGCAGATGCCACACGGCTCTCAGAGCAGCCTAAAGCACACCTTCAAAGAGTGCTCTCCTCATGAGTGTGGGAACAGTGTGGGGCCTTATGCAGGGAACATCTCTTAAGCTATAAATGGCAGCCCTGGTCCGAGTAGCCTGTGTCAAGGCACAGATCTGCATGCCTTATACCGCACACATGCATTTTGATTATTTGATAGTGTTAGAACTAATAAAAAAAATACACACACACTTTAAGAACAAATGAGCAAATAAATACCTTGAAAATTCAGCAACTGTGGTTTCATAATGATTATCTCTAACTACATTTGTAACTGATTTATGCATCATATAACCTAAAGAAAAATAAATATAAGATCCTGGTGCTGGTTTTTATGGCTTCTTGTTTTAGGATTTTGGTTGGTTGGTAAGATGGATTTTTGAAGTGGGTTCTGCCTAGGCTGGCCTCAAACTTTCAATTCTCCTGCTTCTACCTCCAGAGTGCTAGGATTACAGGGATGCACCATCTCCACTCAACCCTGCCTCTGCATCCCCACCCTAGCGCCAGTGTTGAAAATAGGATACCTATTTATTTAATCAAGGACCAGGTAAGGATGTATGAGGCACAATGCAGCAGAGGGTTCATTAGGCCTTCACCCTATTCCCAGAGTCCTACTATCTAAATAAGACTTCTATTAATGGCCTTCCAACATAGGCCCTTATTTCCAGGAAGGGCTTAAGAAAGTTGAGTTTTAAAAAAAAGGGGGGGCCCTTTAAGGGTTTTGGCCAACCATTTCTGCAGGTCAGTGAGCTCTTGAGCAGCCAGTACATGAAGTTGGAACAAAAACTAAGTAAAAACGCCTGCCACAGTACAAGCATTGACATTCTAGAGCTCTAGGAAGATTGAATGCAGTTTCTGGTCAGACAAATCTCCAAACAGACTCGGGTTTCAAGCTTGGCTTTCATGACCCAAGAAGCAGGCTGAGCCATCTGAGAACCACTCACGCAGAGAATCCAGGTGTACCTTATCAGTTTAAAAGTTTGTTGAAGGTTAAAATAGACGTAGTCAAGGAGGTCCAGACGGAACCACCTCTGAACAGGTTCCAGTGTGTTTCACAATGTACATAGGCTTACGAAAGAAAGAAAGAAAAAGGGTATGGACAGTCATAGAAAGAAAGAGTTTAAAAGTAATAAAGTCTTTAAAGAAAGAGTAAAAGAAAAAAGCCACATAAGATGGGAAATGCACAGGTAGTTTGGATTCTGTTTGTTATTGTGTTGATTTTGAATTGTTTGACTGTTGAGAGGCAGAAGACAGCTGCTAGGACACATGGGATTGTGAACTGGACTGCTAAATTGAACCTATCTAGATATGTTAGAAATGCCTTAACTTAAAAAAAAAAGTTATAAAATATATTTGTCAAATGAAAATCAAAAATGCTTTGGAGTTTCGTTCCCACAAGAGATGAGAGGCTGTGAATTCCTTCAGGCTTAATATGGATCAGGTTTGATTAGGTAAGACCTCCTGAAACTTGACAGGTGATATCTACCAGCAAAGGTTACTGCTGCTGGTTTTCCCAGGACTTCGTCATTATCTCAAATTTTTCTCTCTGGGACCCTAAAGATACTTTGTCCACAGATAGCAGGAAGAAGTATTGAGAAACTACACCTACATTCCCAAGAATTGAGGGGTGTGGGTGGCTTTTGGTTGTTTGATGGATTATGGATTTTTGTTATCATTTAGAGGAATATAGTATATTGATATAAATTTAAAGTTATTTTGTTACACTGTATATATGTTTCTACTCTTATTTAAAGGATTTTTGTATCTTGATAAAAAAATTAAGGTTATTTTTGTTACAACATATTGTCTATATATTTCTATTCTTATTTAAGGTATTGTACCTATGCAGTTTATTTTAAAATGTAAGGTAAAATTCTAGTTTTTGAAAGCTGTTATTTTAAACTATATAGCATAATCAAGAAACATAGGTCAGTAGTTAGTCATTTATAACAATCAAATTTGTAGATGTGTTAGGTATGTTTTCTAGGTTAGATAGATATATTTTAGATAGATGGTCTTCATATACATCAAAGATCTATAGAATATGGCATTTAAAATGTTTTTGTTAAGTTCAGGTTTTCCATAACAATGAGACACGTCTGCTCCTGGTAGTACCAATTTACTTCAGAGAAGATGATGGGCATCAAAGAAACTCCTTATGGAGTTTGCTTTCATAGTGGCAAGATTAGCCACTATGCAAAGAAACTGTTCTTGCCTTTGACTGCTGACAATGTGCTGTGCAGACTGGACATGCAGGACACAGAGCAAAGTGACTGTTGAACTTTGCCAAAACAAGACAGGACAGTCTTTCAAAATTCCTGCTTCACAGAAGAGTCTGTCAGACATTCTGTAGGACACAGAGGAAAATGACTGATGAATTTTGCCAATACAAGGCAGGATAGTCTTCTAAATTTCCTACTTCACTGAAAAATCTGCCAGATACTCTAGGCCTGTAGACTGAAGATGGATGTCCCAATGTTGTAGAGGAACTTTGGGTGACTGTCCAGGCAGTCAAATGTCTCTGTTGTTAAATAATATTACATCTTTCTGGGTCTTTGATGGAGTTGAATACTAAATAGTTATAGTTGTAGTTATGATAAATAGTAAATTAGGTATAAAACTTCAGTTTCACTAAGATAGGATAGATAATGCATTATTTTCTCTGAATATTCTAACTACAAATGGACAGAATATTGTGAATATAATCCTTATTTGGTAATTGTTATTGCATATAGTCTTATATGTTTAAGTTAAAGCCCTTTCATTTTTATTTAGACAAAAAGGGGGAAATGTAGTAGAATATTATTTTAAGGTATGTTACTTTTGTTCATGTTGCATTTGTTTAACTCTGTGAACCTGTGTTACTGCGCCTGTATAGAACACTTGATGGTTTAATAAATAACTGGCCAATAGCAAGGCAGGAGAAAGGATAGGCAGGGCTGGCAGGCAGAGAGTATATATAGGAGAAAACTGGGAGGAGAGAGCTAAGATGTAGGAGCCAGAGAAGAAGGAGTACTCCATGGGCCAGCCACCCAGCTACACAGCAAGCCATGGAGTAAGAGTAAGATTTACAGAAGTTAGAGAACAGGAAAAGCCTAGAGGAAAAAGGTAGATGGGATAATTTAAGATAAGGAAATCTGGCTAGAAACTAAGCCAAGCTAAGGCCAGACATTCATAATTAGTAATAAGCCTCTGTATGTGATTTACTTGGGAGCTGGGTGGTGGGCTGCCCCGCAAAAGACCAAAGACCAACCAACAACAATGTTCTGTAATTACTTATCCAGTCAAGTTGTAATGTTTAAGGTCACATTTTTCCTGTGTTTTTTTTTAATTAATCTTTTACCACCAAAGATATTTTCTGAAATTGAATCCATAGGAGAGAAAGAGAAGATTCTCATTGGCATGAAGTGGATCACACTTTCAAATTTCAAGTCCTTCTTAAAGAAATCTGACATAAGTGCATTTCTTGTCAAAATAAGAGTTTCCCAGCCCCTTTATAAGACATGGTATGCCCTATAACCCTAAACCAGATGCAACCACTTTAGGGTTACAGTAAATCGGAAACATTGCTCAAGTACAATGAAATTTTGTGTATTAACATAGATTACACCAATTTATACATTATTCTACATAATCATCATTTCTCCAGGTTACATGATATTCTATGATTCATTCTTTTATTTTCAACACTCCTGACTTAATTCCCCGACTCCTGCCTTGGAGGTAAGTCTGCTCTACTTCATTTTACTCCTCTAATGCTAAACTGTAGGAGTGTGAACAGGAGGGCCTCTGTTTTAGAGGCAAAAATGTAGACACTCATACCAGAGTGTGAAAAGCCACTATGACCAGGGGTCTCGAAGTGTGAGCAAGGAGAGAAGAGTAATACACTAATATTAATGAACATGCCTATTGCCCAGATCTGCACTCAAGAATACTGTCTTCCTCTACAAGGAATGAGGACAATTTAGAGAACTATCTGAATCTGGGACTGGGTCAACATCTTTGATGGGGTCACATAGCCTGTATCACCAGAAACTAGACATGGGATGTTGTACAAAAAAATGTCCCCCAATCTTTAAAATAGCAAGGTCAAGAAAGCCAAAAGAAGTCTGAGCAACTCTTCCAGACTAAAGGAAACTAAAAAGATACAACAACAAAGTTAGCATAGAATTCTGAGCTAGATGGTTGTCTATAAAGGGAGCATTGGGTCTGGCCATGAGGGTAGTAGTATGGATGGTAATATCCTCCATTGGTGCTGGGACTATGGTTACAGAAGAGAAAGTTTCTTTAAGAAATTAATACTAGAATCCCAGGGTGGATGCAGCAACCAATTATCAGACTTTCTACTTTCCCTCAAATACTTTGGAAATGAAAGGCCCTCTGTAATGGACTTTCCTTTAAAAAAAAAACTGCTTTATGATTATTTCCACTTTTTAAACATATTTTACTTTTATTTGTGTGTCTGAGTGTTCCTGGGCCTGAACACACACACACACACACACACACACACACACACACACACACAGGTGCACTCCCACTCAGGTGCCACAGTGTATGAAAGAAAGTCACAGGACAGAACACAGGAGTTGATTCTTTCCTTCCACCCTGTGGGTCTTGGGAATAATATTTAGGTCATCAGGCTTGGTGGCAAATATCTTTACTTACTGACTCAACTCTTTGGACCTTGTTTCCAATTTTTTAAAAAGGCATATAAAAATACAGCTAGGTTTGAAGAATAATGCTTAGAAAACTGAAAAATTTAAAAACCTTCTGTACACTAGATAATGTCACATTGATGCTGGACCCACCATGTTATGATTATAAAGGTGGATATATAAAGAGGTATACACTGGAGTGTTTTAAGATGTGGAACCATGATGACTGTGGTTTACCCTCAAATTGCTCCAAAAATATTATAATAGGCAACTCTTCATTGAGAAGCACACGGCCATCTGGGGAGGGCCTCATCTTCTCCTCGGATCCTCTCTTTCTCTTAACCTCTATGGTTAAATATCTTTAATAACCCCCCCACACTTCAGAACATATTATAACAATGCATTCACACAGAGATATATGAGAAGAGAGCTGAGACAGCACTAGTGTTAAAAAAATAAGTCTAAATGAAGAATATACAGGAATTCACTTTGTTCTTTTGGAACATTTTTAGACTCCAGGTTTTTCTTTGAAACAAAAACTTTTAAAGTAAAAACAAAAATAAGGATCTAGGGGTAATTAACAAACTCAAGACTCCTGATATACTCTCCAAACTTACAAATCAAACTTGATTGTGGCACCTAAAATTTTTTATTTCCTTAGGGGTTTGGATGCATCCCAACCACTGAGCAACATCTGCAAGCCGCTAAGCTGTCTCTCTCCCTCATGTCACAAATATAGAAACCAAGGTCCAGGAGAGGTCAAGGGACAGAGGGCCAGGTGTATAAGTGGTGACAGAGAAGAGAAAAACAGAATCCACACCCTCACTTCCAGTTCAGGCTTCTTTGACCCAAATCTTAAATATTGCCTCTCGTGGGGACTTCTCTTTGTTTTGTTTCATTTAATCCTTGTCTTCAAAGCTTTCTCAGTTTATCATGCTGTTATGTTGGACCCCAGCACTTCTGAGGAGCTTGGCAATGACCATCTCTCAGAGGGAATTTGGAGATCTGGACACAGCAAACACAGACATTGACTTGTAATCCATCCCTTTCAAGTTGAAAAGTCTCTTAGGTTTGCTCCAGTTTGAGTCTCATCTCTAGAGGAAATAAAGCAGTTGGACAGAAGCATTGGAGCGAGCAGGTAAAGAGCCATTGTGGAGGGAGGTAATCTCGGGTGGAGACTCATCTTGCTTGACTGTAGAATGGCCTGTCCCCATCTAGAATTCAGAGAGCGGTCCGTGGAAAGAGGGAAGCCATGTGAGTTTGTGCTGGACTGTGAACAGGCTGCACATCTTAGGAGGTGTATCTCCTCTTAAAGGAAAAAGGTAAAGGGGGGCTTATCAGTGTATTCTGTTGGTTCCCATTGCTGAGCTGGCTCCTGCTGCAGTGAGGAAAAGTCTGATAATCAGATTTGTGCAAGGATTTCTGTCCAGGCTTGCTGAGCTTTGTCAGCAAAAAAAAAAAAAAAAGTAAAGTGCTAACATACAGTGTTTTTTTTTTTTCAGTCAATTTCTACGGTTTCATTTAATTTCACTTTTCTCCAACTACAGATCAAATATTTTCATCCCCAGAGAAAAGAAACATGTATTCACCTTGGTAACACATCTTTTCCCCACAAAAAAAAAAAAAAAAAAAAAAAAAAAAACCGGGAGATCGCAGGATGCGGCGATCTACGTGTGAAAACACTGAAGCCATTTCTTGACACGCAAAGCATAAATATGGAACTCACATCCGGGTCTTCCGGGCCAGCTTGGGTGTGTGGAAGCTAAAGCACCGGGATGGTTAGTATAGACCGTCAAGTTCACGGGATCCAGAGGCGCCTAGGAGACAAACCTCCGGGCATGGGCTCTAGGTTGCTTCCTGTTGCTGTGATAAAACTCTGACAAAAACCAACGTGGGGAGGAAGCTGTTTGTTTGGCTTCCGCTTCTGGGTCACCATCCCTCTCTGGGAGAAGTCAGGGCAGGAACTCAAGGAGGAGCTGAAGCACAGACCCTGCAGAGCATTGCTTACCAGCCTACCCTCCAGCGCATGCTTGGATGTCTTTTTACGCATCCCAGGCCACTGGGTACCATCCACCATATCTGGGCCCTCCTACATCAATCACGAATCAAGACAGTCTCTCGTGAAGATTGATTTGATTTGACCACAATTCATAAATGGTTACCTTGCAATGGGACTGTTGTTTGCTTTATTTTATTCATATATTTTATTAGTACGTATCTCCAAAGCTTTCTCATTTTAAAATGCTGTGATGTTGGACTCCGGCACTTCCCAAAGGAGTTTGGCAGTGACCACTGATCAATCTGATTGAGGTAATTCTTTGATTGAGGTTTCTGTTCCCAGGCAACTCTAGGTTGTGTCAAGTTGACAATAAAAATTAACAACACTGCATGTCTGGGGGAAAGTTTCTATATTGTGTTAATTGAGGTGGAAATAACCTTTTTTTTTTTTTTTTTTTTTTGGTTTTTTGAGACAGGTTTCTCCATGTAGCTTTGATGCCTGTCCTGGATCTCACTCTGTAGACCAGGCTGGGCTGAACTCACAGAGATCCGCCTGACTCTGCCTCCCGAGTGCTGGGATTAAAGGTGTGCGCCACCGCCGCCCAGTGGGAATAACCATTCTATATGTGGCATCTTGGACTAAATTAAAAAGAGAAGGCAGGTGGAGCAGTGGCTTCCTGACGGTAGGCACACATGACCTATGGTTCTACAACCCTGCATTCCCTACTAGGATGGACTACACTCCTGAACTGTGAGCCAAGCTAACCTTTCACTGAGATGCTTTCCTCAGGTACTTTGACATAGCAACAAGAAATGTAACAGAGCCACTGAGGAAGATTTCCAAGCATTACCTTTGGCCCAGAAGTGGACCCAGGAGGCCACACCACACGGCTGAGTTTGAGCAGATACTGCCGTAAGTTGTAATATTCAGAGCAGAGAATGGAGCAATTCCATGCCTGTGGGGGCAGTACAATAAATCCAACCAAATGTCCTCCTCATCACCCAGGGCAGAAACCTGGGGTTCCCCTCTCTCCTAAGTAACCAACCTCTGTGGACTGTGAGTGGAGCCTTTTTTCTTCTTTTGAATCTCTCTTTCCCCTTCTGTTTCCTCCAGTCTGGTCAGTACTACAACTATATTTCATTTAGACATTTTCAATACCATTCTAATTGATTCATATCATGGTTTCGCTGTCTTCTTTTCATTCTTTATGTTGCTACTGAGTCAGTTTCCTTAAAATATAAAATTGATTATGCACTATGCCTCCCCAAAGTCTTCTGTGGCTTCCTGTGACTTATGGAATAATGGCACCATCTCTCTTTGTGTCTTCTCTAGCTCCACTCTGCCTTTCTGGACACATAGTCCTTCTCTCTATCCGTTTGTTAGCATGCTCCATCAACACACTGGAATCTATTCATTTTGTTTCAAGGCTTGAACTCAGCTCACTTGGACTCTAACATCTATAACGTCAACCTCTACACGGTATAGTTGAAACTTATGGTCCTACAGCAAACTCCATCTAGAGTATGTTTTCTACTCATAGCAGGACTAATGAGCAACAGTTGCTACATGTCTGGATATCAATTCATTTCCATACTCACATATATTACAATCTTAAAATATATGATACAAAGGAGCTCTCCTCTCATGATGATTAAAATTCTGATTGAAACAAAACCAGCACAGAAATTCAGGCACAGACCACAAGGAAGGAAAAGTAAGAGCCAGATCATGGGAATAAAATGCAATGGTATCTTAGCAGAAAAATGAAGCCTAGTTCCATAGGATTTAGCACCAGGTAAGGGATATAGAAGGTCAGGACTGAGAGTCTAACTCGAGTCCTGGAAAAAATATGTAGTCATTGGCCTTAGATCAAGGAAAGTACATCTAAAACATGGAATAAATCTACCAGTGTCTATGATCTGGCCCATCTGTGAAAATGAGACTACAAAAATATTGACCATAGCCACAAGGAAAACTAATACGCTTAGGAAGCTGACATTTAACTGACTCTGTTGGGGGTTGGAAGATTCCAGAATTCTAAATCTCAGATCCATTCCAGAACGGCAGACCTAAATTTTCATTGCTTGTACAAATCTAGAAAATCCAAATAAAATTTGTAAGCTATCATAGCCACAAAACTTGGATAAAAACAAATAAGGACTTATTAGTATGAGACCAGCAGTAGTTCAACACTCATGGACATTCGTAGCAAATACAGCACCCATGGTGGCCTTATATTAAGTTATGAAGTACATAAAAAAAGCAATTAACCATAAGTCAGAGCAATTATGACAAGAGAAGGTTTAGGTCATCAAAACAAGGATTGTTAGAGTCAGCCAATACAGAAAAGGATGCCAACAGGACCCCTGAACTACCCTTGGTAACGAAAACCTACTTGTTAAGGTTTTAACTATGTGCTTGTATATCAGGTCAACAAGATGACAAGGAGTGAGCTAACAATAGTTAATCTTCCTTGTCAGCTTGACTGGATCTAGAATTACCTAGGAGGCATGCCTCTGTGCTTGTCTGTCAGGAATTTTCCAGTGAGGTTAACTGAGATAAGGAGAACAGCCTGAATGTGGGCAGCACCATCTCATGGGCAGAGCGCTGAAATGATTGTAGTAGAAAAGGGAGCAAGCTAACATAACATCAGCATCCATCTCTCTCTGCTTCCTGACTGTGGACATTTCTCTCTTCATGTAGTACCAGCAATGTGGACTATATCCCCACCATGATGGAATGTATCCCCACCATCATGGACTGTATCCCCACCATGAGGGCCACCATAAGGGGCTGTATACCCACCATGATGGACTGTATCCCCACCATGATGGCCACCTCGACGGACTGTATCCCCACCATGATGGACTGTATCCCTACCATGAGGGCCACCACAAGGGGCTGTATCCCCACCACGATGGACTATATCCCTACCATGAGGGCCACCACAAGGGGCTGTATCCCCACCATGATGGACTGGATCCCCACCATGAGGACCATCATGATGGACTGTATCCCCTCAAAATCATGGTTGAAAATAAGTCCTTTTTCTCTTATATTGTTTATTTTGGGGTATTTGGTTCACAGCAATGAGAAAAGTAACTCATAGATTACCGAAACTACAAAGGCACTTCCCCCCGCCCCAGATTTCCCTTCCTAGTGGTCATCTGAGTCCTTAATGTGGCTTCCCACTACACAGTTTTTAAATCTCTGCTCTGTGATTACCTTTGTCTACTCACTCAGAAAAAAATAACTCCTTATTTCCATTTGGGTGTATTTTTCCATGTATCACAAAGAAGTAAAGTAGCTTAATATCTACAAAATTTGGTTCTGTAATTTAATTCACGAGTTTATCCTGATTCCGCCACTTAGTAATTAAATAACTTTGACCTTATACTTGAACCTTAAACTCTTTTTCAATGCAAGATGAGAATAATAGCATGACTTAAAAGATCTATGAGATGGTACCGTAAACTCTCAACCTAGGACCTGGCTCAGAAAAGTATTGGTAAATGTTATTCATTATTATTCATGCTAATTACCTGGAACACATGCTCATAATCCTTACAACAACCTTGTAAAATAATACTATTACCTCCATGTTACATAATGGCCAACAGTTCGCAGAGGTTATTAAGTAATTTGCCAAAGGTAACGCTTCTAGCAAGAGGCAGAGCTGGAGCATGAACTCTGAAACCTACCAGGCGAACCTCTCCATGACACTGCTAGACTTCCTCATGGTCACATAGCAGCCACCCTCCATTGAAAATATGCATTATCTGGACAAGCAGGCATCACCAGGCCCAGCCAAAGTTACATTTACCTTTCCTTTGCCGTGCTGGGGATGGAACTTAGGGCTTGCCACATGTTAGACAAGCATTCTACCACTGGGCCCTGTTTTTAAGTGTTCGCGAATTTTATTTTATAATTTAATTTAACTTAATTTAATTTTACATATCAGCCACAGATTTCCCTGTCCTCCCTCCTCCCGCCCTCCCCTCCCTTCCCCCAGCCCACCCCCCATTCCCATCTCCTCCAGGGCAAGGACTCCCCTGGGGATTCAGCTCAGCCTGGTAGATTCAGTCAGGCAGGACCAGTCCCCTCCTCCCTACACCAAGGCTGAACAAAGTGTCCCTGCATAGGCCCCAGGTTCCAAACAGCCAGCTCATGGCTAAGGACAGGTCCTGGTCCCACTGCCTGGGGGCCTCCCAAACAGTTCAAGCTAATCAACTGTCTCACTTATCCAGAGGACCTGATCCAGTTGGGGGCTCCTCAGCTATTGGTTCATAGTTCATGTGTTTCCACTAGTTTGGCTATTTGTCCCTGTGCTTTTTCCAATCATGGTCTCAACAATTCTCCATTCCAGAGGCAGAGATCCGCCTGGATCTCTATGAGTTCAAGTCCACACTGGAAACAGCCAAGCATGGTGACTCATGCCTTTAATCCCAGGAAGTAATGGCAAGAGGCAGAAAGGTATTTAAGGTGTGAGGACGAGAAACTATAGCCTGGTTAAGCTTTTAGGCTTTTGAGCAGCACAGTTCAGCTGAGAGGCATCCAGTCTGAGGAAACAGAATCAGCTGAGGAATTGGCAAGGTGAGGTGGCTGTGGCTTGTTCTGTTTCTCTGATCTTCCAGCATTCTCTGATCTTCCAGCATTCACACACACACACACCCCAAAAAAAGAAAAGAAAATATACATTATCTGCTAACTCACCAATGAGGGGCAGCAATGAAAATTTATTTCATGCTTATGTTTATTGCACTTTAAATAGATGTCTGAAGTTACAAGAAGCACAGGGAAGACCCTCACATGCTCTGTAACAGACAGATCTTACCAGGAACACATGAGCGAGGAGAGAGCATTTAAGCTGAGACTTAATGTCCGATGAGGAGCACATAGAACACCTTGTGAAGATGCCGTCTAGTGGACTTGCCTGGCTATTGGAAGGATGAAGCTATGCCAGAGTGGTTGGGGAAGGAGAAGCAGACGAACAAAGTAACCAGCACAGAGCAAGAGCCAGGGGTGTTAATTAAAGGCCATGCAGTGGCATTCAGAGCACATCAAGTGTATGGGAAGCCAGTGAAATCTTTTAAGCTGGAGAGGGTGTAAGCTGATGATGTTTTGAGGCTTTACTCTCCAAGCCTAACAGGAGATGGGACTTCACAGCCAGTATGCAACCTATGAAGAAACCAAGCAGGAAATTATGGTAGTGTGTTGGTAAGGACAGGAAGGCAGCAGAGGGAGATGGGTGGGGCTGGAAACAGACCGTTGGGAGAAAATGAAGAGTGTTCCTGAGGATTGTAGAGATTCTGATAGAAAAGGTTCAACCATTCAAGTTCACTCACTCTATATTTGTACTGATGCTCCCTCCATCAGTGGACTGGCTACTTCTGGATTCTATGTTTCTCCCAACCAATGACCCATAATAGAGATAAGAGGGCCACAAGGGACAATGCTGGAGCCAGTGAGGATGAGAAGGTCCTATGGAAATGGTCAACTGCCCCGCCCCCACAGAGCGCCTTCACATGACCCGACATCAATAATGTCGTTTATGTATTATATATTATACTATATGTAATTGACAAACGTATTTTCAAATCAATTACATTACTTAAGACAAAACCAATGTCATCTCTAATTGAAAATCTATCTCCCAATTGCTTTGTTCCCATTTTATCTCCATGTTCCATCCCTTCCATATAACTAGTACGGTTCTTTTTTTTTTTTTTTTTTTTTTTTTTTTTTACTTGCTGTCAGACTTTAACATTTAGCAACGACCAAAAAAAAAAGAAAAAGTGGTGCAGAGAGAAACTCAGCAGTTCTGTTCAATAATCGCCAATTGTTTCCCTGACAGCGTCCAGACAAATCGTCTAAGTCACAAATGCATTTGTGACCCTCATTTTGGAAGGGCTTCTCTAATCTCGGGGATTGGAATTGAACTTCAAAAATGGGTATCAAGGTCTTTGGGGGCCCCTCAATTTGCTGTTCTTACACCCTAGTGGCTGAATGGCTACCATTCTTTTTCATTCGCTTAATAAAAATAACACAAAAAACTGTAATAGCCAAATTTCTTCTCTCAAATGCCAATGTAGAGAGCAGTCCTTCCCAAACTCCAAGGCAGTAAAAAGGCGACTTTGAACAAGGCTTTATTTTTGCCTCATTTATTTCTCAATCTTATCCCCAGATTAGATATATACCTATAGGAAGGGAGACAATGCTGGGAGCTGCAGAGTAGTTTGATGTCACGAAGCAGATGAAGCAAAGAACTATGTATAATCACCACTGAGTCCCCATGTCCGTCGTTCATCTCATGTCTTTGTGCAGGAGAGTCAAAGGTAATCTGGCTTTAAAATGAAAAGAAAAATCACCCTGTTACTGGAGAGGGGTTCCAGGAGTCTCAGTCTCTCTCTCTCTCTCTTTCTCTTTCTCTCTCTCTCTCTCTCTCTCTCTCTCTCTCTCTCTCTCTCTCTCAATAGCAGAAGACGAAGTAGGTCTCATTGGATAAAGTAAAATATGGGTGAAAATAGCTGTGGAGACTGAAATGCATTCATATTAATTTTATACTATGATTGTTTCTGAGTTTTTACTAGTCAATTTCTTAACACTCCACTTGCATGCATGCACCCATAAAGCATGAATCCAAGATAGAGATGTTTTCTAGAAATATTAAATATATGTATATGGCAAACAGTATCCCTAGGGAACATTTAGACTTGAGTTTCAGGGCCTGTACAAATAAATAACTAAGTATTTCTATTATAAATGTACATTGATCATCTGAATAATGAAGTATTTTAATGGACATACTCTTTGGTTAGTTAATGTTTCAATAAATCCTATATGTTTTGAGGAGAAGTCTCACAGATTCATAACATGGCTTTAAATTTATTCCAATTTAATATGTGCATTTGAAAATTAAATGTAAAAAAAGAGTGATTATGTGCCTCCTGTTCACATACAATGTGAAAACGCACACATTTCAGATGACCAATAATGTCCTGATGGAACTGAGTCACACTGCTAGGTTTAACAACAATGATGCATTTTAGGTCCAGGAAAAGAAAATTCATGGGTATATGTTTCTGCTTCACAACAATATTGAATTTCTGATGAGTAACACAGTATGAACAAGGGTGAGGTCCACATACTATATTCAGACCAATTCATAATATATTTATGAGTTACATATAACCAACTCATTAATTTCTGTGACGTAGAATCTTTCAAGGTTTGAAGACCCCGATTGAAGCATTCTACATTACAAACATTTGTCCACCATTCTGCAGTATTTGAATGACTGCAGAAAACTCTCTATGTATATACAGTGTGTCATATAAATATACAGTGTGTGAAAAAATAAACATTGAAGTGAAGTGAAATTCATCCAGAATGTTTATCTCATTGTGTAGATTATAATCCAAGTGAAGCATACATTTAAAATCTCTCATCTAAACTCCCCCAAGGACACCCACAAGGAGACACACACACTAGATAAACATTAGGTTTTCACTTTTGTATTTGTTTGTTAATTTGTTTTAGAACCATAATGACTAAGATTTGCTTAGCCCTTAACACATAAACAGGACATTTTAAGGCATATTTGTGACTATTTATGACTCCGTTCATTTCTTCTCCATTAGGCTGATGAGATGGCCCTGCAGTAAAAGAGCTTGCAGGGAAAGCCTGAGAATCTGAATCCTAAGCTGATGTGGTGGAACCAGAGAATGGATCCTGCAAGTTGTCCTCTGACCTCCACATGCCTGCCATGGCACACAAGCATCCATGCTTACACACACACATACACACAAACACTCTCACACATGCACACACACACACACACACACACACACTCACACACACACATGCACACTAAAAAATACTAAAACTCAAATCATATGAATTCATAGAGAAAGACAAAAATATGATTTCATCTACTTCCAAAGTAAAACATTTGTTAAATAAAATATTTAAATTCTAATTAAAATCACTTACAATAGATATTAAAATACTAGAAATGTAATTGATCTCACTGTAGTCACAATAAAAATAATTAAGCAAAAATCAGAGAGAACTAGAGAAAATAGAAATAAGATAACATTCATTGAGATGTGGACTTCACTTCAGAATCTTGTGTTTAAATACCAGAAAAGTGTAAAAGAACAATAAAATATGTATTCCACTGTCTCAAACTTCTCCATGTCCTAGAAAAAAAATATATTTGGCTGTGCTCACAGTTCAATTCATCTCTTTAGTATAAATTCCCAATACATTTTTTCACCCAATACATATTTTTTGAAAGATATGTACATATGCAAATACATCACTCAACACTGAGCAGGCAGACTTCAACAAGCAGATGTCATGTGATATATGCCCAATCAAGTGCTTATTTCTCTCAACAAAAATACTTCCCTACTGAATTCAGGGGATTAGAATCAGAGTGTGGGGGCAGGTTGTTGCTGGCCAATGCTCACCCTTAAGAATTATCTCCTATAATTAAATTCCATTGAGATGAATCTCCAGAAGACCTGGGAGTGAACAGGTAGGAGCTGAAGATATGTTAGATCAAATCTTGGCTCAACAGCTCAGCAGCTGTGTGACCTCAAACCTGGCTGCCTGTTTACTCTCTACGCCTTCGTCTACTCCTTCATAAAACGTGTGCCATGATACTTAATCCCACAGTCTCAGGGTCTTATAATAATTAAATGAGATAATGTAATAGAAATCACCTAAGAAGCTGCCTGTCACATAGTCAGTGATCAGTAAGTATTATTTATCATATAAATGTTCACATTTAGTTAAACTCCCAATGAACTATACTAGTATCTGTTTTATTATCTAGGTAAACATCTAGAACCACGGTTCTCAACTTGTGGGTTGCGACCCCCTTGGGGGTCTAACAACTCTTTCACGGGGGTCACATATCACATATGCTGCGTATCAGATATTTACATTACGATTCATCAAAGTAGCAAAATTACAGTTATGAAGTAGCAATGAAATAATTTTATGGTTGGGGATCACCACAACGTAAGAAACTGTATTAAATGGTCATGTATTAGGAAGGTTGAGAACCATTGATCTAGAACAAGAACACTTTCCTAAAGGGCTGCAGAGGTTGTTCACTCCATAAAATACTAACTGAGCAAGCATGAGCACCCTAGTTCAAAGTCCTCAAAACTCACATAACAATGGGAATGGTGTTGGAAATCAGGTATTCCCTCAGCCTGCCCTCAGTGACTCAGTGGGCCAGCAGCTAGCCATGCCATCACAAGTTGCCAACCCCTTAAAAGGTCCCTGTCACAGATTACTCTCTTGTGTGCTTTCTCTCTCTCTCTCTCTCTCTCTCTCTCTCTCTCTCTCTCTCTCTCTCTCTGTCTTTCTCTCTCTCATGACCCACTCTAAGACAGACTTTCACTCTCCTGCCCACCCCCCCAAAAAACCTCTTACATGAGATCTGTTTTGTGGTGTGATCTATGCAGCCTACCTTGGCCCAGACCGGCCAAAGCACTCTACCACTAAACTCCAGCATTGGTTCTGTTGCTAAATCTTTATACATGGTAGCACACATCTGGAATCTCAGTGCACCTTCAGTGAAATGATAGGCAGAGACAGAAACATCCCCAGGAGCTTGTGAGCAGGTCAGCCTGGTATAAGCAGCAAACAAGGAGATCTTCTTTTAAACAAAAGTGAAAGGCTTAGAAATGACACTCAAGGTTGTCCTCTGAATCCACACTCATGCTGTCACATGCACCCACACTCACACACGTGGATGGATGGATGGATGGATGGATGGATGGATGGATGGATGGATGGAGGAATACACATGTGTATGCTCACAAAGATTGTTTTCCTCACTTGAAGAAGTCAGCAATATAATTACATGTCCCTTCTGTGAATATAAAATGTGTCCTCATTTTTTTATTAGAAACAAGAATATCTGGTTAATATTAATATTAGCTTAACAAAATTTTGTCATGTCAAAGTTCTGATTAAAATTTTTTAAATGCAATATCACATTCTATGAAAGTACTGAGTAAGGGCTAGTAGTTATTACTCTTAATTATAATAATAAAATAATTCTGTGCAGCATTTTGAAACTTGGGTGTATTAATTGGCCAAGTGTTAATGCTACCACTGTTGCTTTTATTTTTACTGAGCTCCATTCATCAGGTAGTATATGAAGTGATTATACATTATGTTTTTTAACTTGTAAGAACCCTAAATCATTTAATTAAGTACATCAAAGATCATTTTGTCATCTAAAAACTACTAATGAGGTTTAATATCAGTGTAAGAGGCAAAACTGTCAGTTATTTCAAACACCTACTCTTAAACCACTCAGGAGATGGATCACTTCTCCCAGAATGTCCCGCATAAACTCTTAATAAAATCCTTCTTCCATATGATTCCAAAATGCATGCTGCCTCCCTCTTGTCTTGAGCCTTCCACACAGCAGATTAACAGCACCCTATCATGATTGGTGACTTTCAAAAGATGATGGCATTCAGTGTTTAGCTTCTGCTAACAAACTTACCCCCCAGTTTCTACCTACCAGGCTCTAGCTGAGTGTCCTTAGAGAGATGAGTGGTGTCATCTTTTTGCCTTAGATCTCAGAGCATCTATCTTACAAAGCTGTCAAGGAGTTGAATGAGATAAGGCTGCCAATGCTTACACAGCGTGTGGTGTTGGATATGATTATCATCGTTGTGACTAACTGTAGGATAATAGAACTACAGTCTTCTAAAAGGATACTCAATAATTAGGTGAAAAGAGCTGTAAGAGAACTGCCTTCTTGAAAGCCTTTAGTGACATCTAAACATTCTTTCACAGCCCAGATTACCATGGCATATACTCTCTATAGTGAGGGCCAAGCTCATCTCCAAGAAATCGACACTCAGAACCAGAAAAAAAAAAGCACACAAGCAAAAAGAGTGGGAGCTGACACACATCCAGCTTCTCTCACCCTTCATGACTAGGAATTACCCAATCCATGTCATCTCAAGATCTCTAGAGAACTGTCAATCAAGGCCTACTGCCAGGAGATCCCAAAGACCACAGGGAACATCTACACAGCTTCTTATTGTGAAATCCTCCAAGTGCCTCAAAACTCCAGAGAGACTCAAACTGAAAAGATCTATCTTCTTCCCACAAAGAGTTTCTGTGTGAAATATCAGAGTACTAAGACTGAGCATCTATGCTGGTAATTACATCTGGAGTGTGAAACTCCTGCCTCTCAGTGGCTGGCCAAGAGTGCAGATTAAAAGGTGGGGTGGGATGTTTTCTATCTAGGGGCCATTTTGGTTTCTTCAGCCCTCATAGTTTTATAAGTTCTCAATTATAGTCTGAAGACAGAAGCATCTTATTTTGGCAGATTCATTAATATCCAATTTATGTCCAGCTTCTCATACCTGAGGTAACTATACAGAACGTTTTAATTCTGGCTTGTAAAAAATGTTTTTAAAGATGCATTCTTTATGCTTGGATCATCTGTAATTACAGTCCACAGATTTATGTTTGGACATCAGGTACAGAAGGCTCTCTTAATCACACCATTAGGTTGAGAGCACATTATTAGCTCTGGTCTGTGCAAAGCACAGCCTTGCTTTATTCCACTCTCTAATTCTCTAACCCACTCACATTCCTTTCTCGTGCCTTGGCCAAGTATTATAACGTGTTTGATGTCTACCTTTCTGTTCCCATGAACACTCACAATATGAATGTGTTTCTCCTTCTCGGCATGCATTTTTTTTCTTGAGAAGCAGTAACTATTCCCTTTTGGTTATTTTTGTTTGACTAAACAATATGTTTTTAAGGTTACCCTTCTTTAAGAACACCTAGTCCTTTGATCTGGGATGCTGTAAGAAATGACTCTGAGTGTATGCTCACTGTATCTGTCTTCTTCCCACTTCTGCACAGAGGAATGTCTCCATGGGGTGTGATGGTTAGTCTTTAATGTCAACCTGACTGTCATGAGAGTCACTTAGAAGACATTCCTCTAGGCATGTCCTTGAGGACACTTTCCATAATTTATACCGACAAACTGCAAAATCACTTCTTCATTGACCCATCCTAAAAGTATGAAAAAATACTAACTGTGACAACTATTGCTATTTATTTAGTTTCCGTAAATACACTTCACATAAGGCATCCTGTGTCAGAAACTCTCCTAAATCCTTGGGATTGTTCTTCTTGGGGCCCAAACTTCATTTTTCACTTTAACCATTTAATTGAAAAGCATAGGCGAGCATAGAAAAACCTCAGTCAAGCCGGGCGGTGGTGGCGCACGCCTTTAATCCCAGCACTCGGGAGGCAGAGGCAGGTGAATCTCCGTGAGTTTGAGGCCAGCCTGGGCTACCAAGTGAGTTCCAGGAAAGGCGCAAAGCTACACAGAGAAACCCTGTCTCGAAAAACCAAAAGAAAAAAAAGAAAAACCTCAGTCAGAGTACTGTCCCTCCCATTCTGCCTCAAACCTGCCTATTTTGTATGGATTCCCCAATAAAGACTGTGTTTCATTGTTTGTTGCATCAACTCTAAACTTTATTGTTGAGGCTTACTAAGAAACAAAACTTTATGACATTTTTATGTACAAATACACCTCAAAGATGTTAATAGAACAAATACTTCAATAAAGTGAATGTCAGAATAAAACAAGTCACATGGATTTTTTTGGTCTCTGAATATATATGAAAGTTATGTTTATACTATATTGTATTCTATTAACTGAGAAATGGTATCATGTCTCAAATGTGCATACCTCTTTTAAACAGTGTTCCTAGATGTCATCCTGACCTTCAGTAAGCCATACCTTTTATGCTGGTGGAGAATCTTGCCTTGATGGTGGTGACTACTGACAGACCAGGGTGGTGGTTGCGAAAGGCTAGAGTGGCTGAGGCAACATCTTAAAATGAGACATCAGTGGAATTTGCCACCTCAATTGACTCTTCCTTTCATGAAAGATTTGCTGATAGTATGTGACGCTGCTTGCCACCATTTATCCACGGTAGAACTTCGTTCATAATGTGTGTTAATCCTCTCCAACTTTGTTTCTGATTTAGCAACTGAGTTTACATAATATTCTAAATCCTTTGTTGACATTTCAATAATGTTTGACCACCTGAGAACACAATATTATTTGCTTATCTGAAAAAAATCAATTATTTATCTAATCCAACTTTATCAAGAAATTGCAACATATCAGTCACATCTTGAGGCTTCGTTCCTAAGTCTATTTCCACTATATCTACAGTTATTTCCTCTACCAGAATCCTGAAACCCTCAAAGATCTCCATAAGGGTTGAGGTCAACTTCTTCCAAACCCCTATTCCTATTGACATCCTGATCTCCTCCCATGACTCACAAGTATTCACGGAGTCTAGAATGTGAATGTTTTCCAGATTTTCAATGGGTATTAGATCCATCAGAAAAATAATTCTGACAGTCCTTACCTTATAAAATATATTTCTTAATTAATAAGAAGTGGAAGTTTAAATGACTCCTTGATCCATTGAATGTAAAATGGATGCTGTGTTAGCAAATATAAAAACAACATGAGTTTTGTTATACATCTTAGGTGACTAGGTAC
Source organism: Peromyscus nudipes (assembly GCA_902168325.1). Lineage (NCBI taxonomy): Eukaryota > Metazoa > Chordata > Mammalia > Rodentia > Cricetidae > Peromyscus > Peromyscus nudipes. The sequence continues at coordinate 21,968 of CABHPH010000833.1, forward strand.
ATCATCAATGAAAAGTAATATTTTGAAAGTAGTCTTTTGTCTTTCTTCTAAGAGGAAACAAGTTTGGAACACTCAAGTAATCCATGTCATAAACAGATGTACTGTTATCTATCATTTATTGTGGCATTTATAAATTTACAATAATTCTTAAGGGTACTAGGATTTTCAGAATGGTATGTTGTCAAAACATTCTTGAAACACAATCCAAGAATGGAGTTGTTCCTGTGAGGGGAATTCTGAGTGCTTGTGAGAAAACTCCAAGAAAACAATACAAGAGTCTTGTGACCACAGTTTCTTCAAAAGCACAGAATTGTTCTTGGAATGTGTTTTCATTCTCCTCCTGGGTGTAGCAGATAGGAGTGAGTTTACTTCAGCTGTTGTTATTCATGTGCCTCTATGGAAAAACATGGTTTTGTCATGTGTGGCTTGTCCTTGGGATTGAACGCCTTACTCATGGGAGTCCTCTTAATCCTCAGAGTATAAATGGTCTGATGCTCTGAATAAAGTTAATTATTGCATGAGACTTCAGTCCACCTCATTCAGTCCACCTCACTTTTAGGCCTGCTCTTGCAGGTTCACAGTAAACAGTATGTGATCATGCACTATGTATACAAGTAAGTATCACAACCTGAATGTGGTTCCCCTAAAACTCATGATTTAAAATCCTAGCCCCCGATGTGACTGTATTTGAAGATAACATATAAGCAGTTAAGGCTAGGCAGAGGAAACAGTGCACAGAGAAACCAAACCTGCTAAGGCCTTGACTTTGCACCTCCTGTCTCCACAACAATGAAAGAAGTCTGTCTCTGATGTATATGCCTCTCAGTCTCCAATATTTTGTTATGCTGTATTGAGTTGACAAAACAAAGAAATGGGAGAAAAGATAACATCAGACTTCCAAGCTGCATTCTACCAATTTTATTTATTCTTGCTTGCTCTGAGGCTTCTAAATTCAGCCCATTTGGGTGATACATACGGAAATTCACCATTATTATTGCGTGTTTGTCAGGGTTTGCTAGTATTTCTAACGGCTTCGCTGACTTTATTTAAATACTCTGATGTTCAGTGCACACAGGTTTATAATTCACTCATAAATTTTGCCTCCCATAATTGCATAATATTCCTATTTATTCTGTTAATGTGTTTATTTCATCTAGTGTTTTTACTCTCAGTTCCATTAATTGTGGTATAATATTAATACCGCCGCTACTGCTTTCTGCCTGTGTTTCTCTTTACCCAACTTGTATTTGTTGACTTTTTTAACCTTATTTTTAAGTGATTCTTGAATATTTATGTATTAAAAGCATATTTAGACTATCTTTTTGGTCTCAGACAAATATTTTTAGCATTTAAATAAAGAATTCAGCCTTTTTATACATTGTTTAATAAGTTTTCTTTTTTCTACAACATTACATATTAATATTATAGTTTTCTTTTTTCTACAACATTACATATTAATATTATAGTTTTATAGCCACCTATACTCCATGCTCTGCTTTGGGGATACATTTAATGAGGTTACTGTTTAAATGTTCTCTCTTTTTTATTTTTTTTAATGTGTATTGGTGTGGGGGTGTCAGATCCCTTAGAACTGGATTTACAGACAGTAGTGAGCTGCCAGATGGGTTCTGAGAATTGGACCTATGTCTCTGAAAGAACAGCCATTGTTCTTAACCACGAAGCCATCTCTCCAGCCCTACTCTCTTTCTTTTTATTTGGACATTTTTCTGACTCTACTCTTTATTTCTATCATGGAAACTTTCCTCCCTGAAGTATGTCATTCATCATCTCCACTGATACGCTATTTATTCCAATTTCTTCCCACCCTAAGACAATGAAATTAGGTCCTTCTTTTGGCTTCTGTCTTTTCCAATTAGGTGAAGTATTTAGATTTATTTTAGCTAATTCTTATTGCATTAGTGATTTTTTTCTTTTTCAATGACAACATGCCTGCAAGGCCACCAAATGAAAAAGGATTTTTTTTAGCTCATGGTCATGTTGTCCATTGTAGTAGGGAAGTATGTTGGCAGCTGGTCGCACCGCATCCAGTCTGGCAGTGCAAAGGTCAATGTGTCTGGTGCTCTGCTGGCTCACTTCTTCTTTCTTCAGTCTGGGACCCCAACCCATGGGATCACACCATCCACATATAAAGTGGGTCTTTCTACCTCAATTAACCTTCTCCAGAAAAGCCCTTGATGACATGCCCAGAACTATGTCTCCAAATGATTCCAAATGTAATCAGATTGACAATCAAGACCAACTACTCCATCTATCAATATACTCTACAAAAACAATCCCTAAGCTTTTCTTTGATAAGTTAGTGTTAAAATTGCAGACAACTACTGGTCCTACTGCAACACGATTCTTCATTTATTTTTGTTTTATACTCCTGTGGTCTTTCTTTAGTATCCTATTACATTAACTTAACTACAGATGTTGTTGGCCTCATTGGCCACCACTCACCTCTTCACTGTGCATTAAAATTGATTTTTTTGCTTAATTTGTTGTCTGGTCATTTTCTTCCTCTAGTCCAGTGGTTCTCAACCTTCCTAATGCTGTGACCCTTTACTACTGTCCTCATGTGTGGTGACCCCCAACCATAAAATTATGTTGTTGGTACTTCAAGCTGTAATTTTGCTACTATTATCAATCATAATGTAAATATCTAATATGCAGGATACCTAATATGTTACTCCCAAAGGGGTCATGACCTACAGGTTATAGACCACTGCTCTTGTCCTTTTTTAATAGGAAAAACAGAGAGCACACTTCTTAACCCTACCCCAACATACAAAGATAGACTTCTTTCATGTTCTTAGTGAATGCCAGTCCTTGAGTATCAGCCCCTCTCCCCCGCCAGTCTCACGGTTTTAGCATCCACTTTGCTAATGCAAAGTCTTCCACAGAGAGTAAACTGTTGACCTAGGACTCTGTGCTGGAACATCATGGAGGACAGTGGTGTATACAGGCACAATGGCAGTCATCTTGTTATTTCTTAGTTTAGAACTAGCTTGTTCTTTCTTCCTGAAGTTCTTTAAAAAGATTTCTGATTGACAGATACATAACACCTGTTGATATTTATGAGGGACAATATAGTATGTGGATTCATGTATACCCTGAGTAATGATCAAGTTGGGATAATTATCATATCTACCACCTTAAATTTTTGTTATTTCCTTAAGATGAATGCGTTAAATTCTTCTCTTCTATTTCTGGATATGTAATGCATTATTTTCAATTGTATTCACCCTACTGTAGCATAAAACCAGAATACATTATTCCTATTAAACAATAATACGCTACCTGCTGAGTTCGGGAATATTCTCAGGGCTTGAAGTAACAGTTTCATATTTACTTTTTTGAGCTCCTTGCAGTATCTGTAGTCAATCTTTTGTCAGATCAGGGAAATTTTAATCTTTTGTTTGTCTCTGTGTATCTTTTCTTTTCCCACCGCTGCTCTATAATTTGCTTGTTACAAAACAGAAACGTGTGAACTAAATCTGTTGCATTTTTGGTCATGGTTCCCATTTCCTTTGGCTTTGTTTTGCTATTAAGATTGTTTCATCTTCCTTATCCTTCTGGCCTCAAATTTGCCAATTTTCCTTTCAATGTATCTACCACATTTGAGACTGGGAAACAATGGCTTATTTGCCTTCCTTAGAGAAAATGTGTGTTTTCATTAGATAAATTTTTATTTTTAAGTTAAATTCATCAGGGCTGGAGAGATGCCTCAGCAGTAAGAGCATGTGCTGCCTCTGCAGAGGACCAAAACCTGGTTCCCAGCACCCGTGTCAAGCAGCTACTCAAGCCTGTAACTCCAGGTCCTGAGAACTCAACAGTTCTAATAGGCACCCATACTCAGATGGACATTCCCACCATATGAGAAATACATATTTACACATAATTAAAAGTAATAAAAATCAAAATATTGTTTAACGTTTAAATCGGCTTAAATGCATCCATCTCTCCAAACATTATCAATTCTTTAGGTGGAAAACATTAAAAAAATCACTTCTCTTAACTTTATGAAATACAGAGCACATAACTGTTATCAATGGTTTAAAAGGACTCAGTGAGACGATGAACAGTCTAAACATACTTAAAGAAGACCAAAAATTAATGAAGAGAATAGTTGGGAAGTGAAACTTCTTGAGTGGAGCTAGCAAAAGATACCATGACTGATGAATGATCACCCCTTTCCAAGAGCAGCAAAGTGGGAAAGTGTGAGATGAAGAACCGTCAAGAACAGAGCAGTTACTCTAAAGCCTTCTCGCCACTGAAGTCTTTGACATCATCTGAGTGAAATGGGGGGCTACTGTAGAGATCTGAGTGTTGAGTTGTATCCTATTAAGTTTAAAATAATCACTGCTATGTAGAAAATCAAGGAAAGGGAGGAAAGATTGAAACTTTACAGAATATCCAGATGAGAAATGAGAGGTATCAGGGTAATAACACTGGGTCTGGTTCTACAGCATGGTTCACGCTTAGCAAGCACAAGGAACTGGGATCAATCCTCAGGATAAAAGACATAATAGATCAGCTGACACCAGGGAGTAGTCAGATTTTACATATGCTTTAGGTAGAAGAGTTGGTTAAGGGTGAAGCAGAAGAATCATGTATGGTTTCAAACAATGAAGCTGATGCCGGACTAAAAGGAGAAGGAATTGCTGCAACTAAACTTTGGAATATCTGTGAAGGAATATAATTTATTCCACAAATTTAAAAAAAATGAAATTAGAGAGGTGTGTGACTATTCAGCTAGGATTGTGTGGACAGAGGGGGTTGTGAGCCTAGTCACAGGTACTGCATTAATACACTGCTTGCTGTGTTTGTCTGATGAAAGGCCAACAGGTAAATGAAGAATAGATCTGGAGAAGAATATCAGAACCTGAGTACAAGAGTATCAGCCATCCAAGTCAGTGCGGCATAGAGCTTCATCTAGACATTGGAGTAGAGGTCTGTCTTGGAGATACAGGGTTGCTGGACTATAGATGACATTGAGTGTTGTGAGGGAGTACAGAGTGATCAAGGAGCTAGAATTGATAGGGGAAAACACATCCAAACACCAAGTACTAGGGATTCCACATTGAAGGATTGTGAAGAAGATTACCCGCCAGAGAGATGGAAACACAACAAGGAGTAGATCCACATCTCTGGAGGAAAAGAATTGGAAGTGTAGAAACCCATCCAAGAAGTGTCCCTCAAAAACGGAGGAAAGAAATGGGGCAGAGACTGACAAGCAAGTGAGAGCAGGAATATGCGGGGAAGAGGCTGGAAATAAGAGCACATTTGAAAGTCCAGTAGAATAATCAGTAGAAGATGGGAAATTGATGGTATAAGAGGTAGGAAAAACTGCTGGAACCAGACCCTAAAATGGCTGAGAAAGTATGTACTCTGTTCCACAAATGAAATTAGAGAGGAAAACAACTATTCGGTTAGGATTGTGCAGACAGAGGAGAGTATGAGTCCGGTCTCTGGTACTAAATTAATATGGCTTTGCAGAATTTGTATTGGAAATACAATAATCCTCAGAGGCTGATGTGTTTAAATACTTGGTCCCCTGCCAGTGGTGTTCTTTTAGGAGGTTATGGGGAATTTAGGCCATAGGCCCTGCCTGCTGGAAGCAAACTGCTGGAGGTTTGCAGCTCAGCCATGCTTCCCACTTCATCTCTGTTTCCTGGTTGCCCAGGTACAAGAAGTCCTAGCCACATGCTCTTGTAATTGTGTGTCTCCATTATGCCATCCCCACCAACATGGACTGTATTTTCTCAAACCATAAGCCACAGTAACTTCACCGTCTCTTGAGTTTTATCAGATATTCTATCACAGAAATGAGAGATGTTACTAATAGAGAATCCATCGGTGGTCTCTTCTAAACTCTTGGAGTTGCTCTGTAAAGTCAGAGGCAAAGCAGTAAATCAGCAGAGTTTGCTGAGAGTCTGGGTGTGGGACCCACAGAAAAAGAGAGGTATGAAAGAAGACTCCCAGTTTACTGGTAAGAATAATGTAAAGCATTGTGTTACCATCTACTACAGATGTCCTGACTGACTCAAATGAGCCAATTGTTAAATGTCTAGGGATTCCCAGACCCACTTGTTAAATGTAGCTACTAAGTCATAGGAAATCCAAACAAATAATATGTTTTCAAAACAAAAGTAATACACGCTCACCACTGATTAGTTTATTACATTTTACAGTGTTGGTCTTCTTGGAATCCTTCACACAAGCTGCATCTGCATATCTATACAATGGTGCCCCACTGTGAATCTCTTCCCAATTGTACATTCAATGAAGTGATACAATGAGTTTGAAATTAACCATGATAAGAGTGTTCACACCACAGAAATTGGAAAGTACAAAAATCAATGCTTCATCTCTTTGCTTGCTTGCCTAGACTGAGGCAATAGAGACAGTGTTCAGAGTTTGGGAAAAGTGCAAACCTGTGTGGCTGTGGCTGTTACTGTGCACAAACACTAAGTTAAGCAACCACTTGCCCCATATCCAGAATCATCCTTGGGTTCGGCAAGGAGGCTACTGTGACACTCACGTCCGGGTGAAGTGCCCATATGCATCTCCATTGTTTTATCTTATTTGTTAAGGTAAATAAAAGTAACAACTGACATTGATGCTAGAACTATGTATACTTGTTCACTAGCTCAACCACAGGTAGGTGGCACACAAGAACTTCATCAAGAATCATTAAAATCATTCTGGAAGAAGCTATTTTCTCTCAGTGCAAAGCATAGTAAAGTGTGTGTGTGTGTGTGTGTGTGTGTGTGTGTGTGTGTGTGTGTGTGTGTGTGTGTGTGTGTGTGTGTGTGTGTGTGTGTGTGTGTGTGTGTGTGTATGTTGTTGTTGTTGTTGTTTTGTTTTGTTTTGTTTTGTTTTGTTTTGTTTTGTTTTGTTTTGTTTTGTTTTTCAGGAAGC
>CABHPH010000833.1:32630-50218 GCA_902168325.1 Peromyscus nudipes
GGGGGGGGGGGGGGACGACATTGAAGTGATTTACTTAGAAGTTCATCAAGCATGTGCCAATATAATAATTTTTTTAATCCAACAAGAAAATAGGTGTCGATAAATAAGTCATTAATAAGCTAAAGAGTCTTACTTCCTGTGCATTGAAGCTTATTTAAAGATTAAGAAAGACATCAAGGGATGCATTTCTCAAAGACTAAAGGGTAATGTTAATGTGCTCTAATGTGCTAAGTGTTTACTCTCAATGACAGAAAGGTCTAATGCAGCAAAAGCTGGTGAAAGCAAAGCATTTTGTCAGCAAACAGACAAACAGACCTTGTGTAATCTACTAACTAAATATCAAGAACTATTATCACTGTTACTAAATTAAAAACTGATAAGAAAAAAACAAATTACTTTATAAGAATGGTAAAATGCATATTTGCTTATTACCTGAGAAAACAAAATAACCCTCTAGAGTATTTTCAAGAATAAAATACTTTAGTAATTAAAACAAAATTATATTTAATGGATCAGATTGTGTATGTATGCAGATAAAGCAGGAATATAATGAAGCATAATGATGAAAATGGAATGGAGTGTTATTGGTGAGAGCTCATTTCATATTATCAAACTCTAGACAAACACTACTAATAAAGATAATGACTATAACAGATGTGCTCACCTTGCATTAATGAGAAAGTTAAGATCGTTTTTAAATTGTTCTGAGGTCACCTGTTAACTTCTCTACATGTCTCTGAGACCTATGTATTTCTTAAAAATACTATTCAAATGGGAATGTGCTTTTCCCCTGCTGGGGATGGACCCCAGGGTAGCCTGCATGCTAGGTAAGTGGCCCATTTCTGCCTTCATCCCTATCTCAAAACAAGAATCTCTCTAGGTCTTATAAAAATGCCTCTTGTATTGAAGGAAAGCTAACTTAGAAAAGTGAAGGGATGCCTGGCCACCATAGTCGAAAACCAAAAGCTGTTTCTGAATAGCAAGCACCTCATGCTACTGCTCAATTTAGAAACAAACAAACCGGACACCCACCCATGTCTACACAAGGAGTTGAAATTAAAAGCAACAACAAAACGCTGTCAATCAAGCTTCTAGCATACCATTCAAAACCATCCTTCAGAACTCTTAGAACTCCATACTTATCAATAACACTCTATCCAATCATTTACCCATATTGCAAAGACATAAATTTCAGTGATCATATCAATTAACCCATGTTCTGCTGGGATTACATAAAAAAGTTCATTTCATCACTAAAGCTGGGAAAACAAGGGTCTTGGCGTTTTAATGAGCAGGGACCAAGAAAAAAAATATATATCATTTTAAAGATACCAGTATTTCTTCACTGACTTATTTATTTTCTGACTCTTCCAGACCTTTTGTTTTAAGCTTTATGAGAGGTAGATACAGAAACACAATTATGAAACACGTTATTTTTAAGGTGAAATCAACAATATAGTTCTCTTAATTGCACAAATGAAAAAGGTTCATTGATCTTGAGGGAAACTTTGAAGTCACCATAAGACCATGTGTGTTTCTAAAGAGGAAATTCAAACACTTGTATTGTGGTGTAGAAATACAAGTCATCCATCCTTGTGTAGAGAGGAGAGGAAAGAAGAAGATGGGGTACGGGGAGGGGGTGTTCAGGTTCTGCGGGGTGGATGCAGGAGAAATTTCAGGTTTGTTGGCTGATTTGCTTTAGTTTGACTTTTTTTTATTGTTTTGCTAACATTTCCAGTCATTGAAGGTACACCTTAAAAAAAAAATTGCCAGAAAAATCTTCAGTTCATTCTGGAGGAGGACCTGGGTTAGGTTGTTAATGGTTCCCACAGTTTGGTTTTCAAAGATGGTTAAGCCAGAGAGCACAGATGTGGGCCTGCAAGGCCACAAAACTTTGTGTGGTTCCCCCCTCCAAAAAAAGAAGCATTCCAGTGTTGACATTGTGGGCATAAAGCAGGCTCGGGACTCCCTGCTCTCTCTGAGTGATGTAGTAACTGAGCTCAGGCCCCACAGCAACCTACCCACAACCCTGATGGGAGGTGTCAGGCTGGAGGGGGTCCAGGCCAGAGGCCAAATCATAACTGTGAAATGTACAGCAGTCAAGTCTCATAGTTCATTGTTAATTAATCCCCACGGTGTTTCCTTTCATCTCTGTGAATTTATGGTATGGCCCTAATAAAATGCACGCTTGATCTCAACTCTGTGTGAAAGCTCCGACCCAAATTAAGAACGAAGCTATAAACAGCAGAGCAGCCCCCATGTGGACTAGGACACTGGGTCTTAGAAGACAAAAGTCTTCCGGGGGCTGCTTGGCCGGGACCTTGGTCTAAAAGTATCATGTAGAAGTACCAGTCAGTAGACAGGGCTCCCCATAAGGAAATGGCTAAAGAGAGGACTGTATAAGGGCCCAAGGTCCTAAAAAATCTCAGGAGCCAAACATCTACAAACTCATTGTCAGTGGATATTTTTATTTACTAGGAACTGCAAACTGACATGTGCTAGAAAGTCCACAAATATTATATATGTGGACTGCCTGCCTTTTACATGGGTGCTACAGATCCTAACTCAGTCCTCACACTTACACACCACTGTTACCCATGGAACCATCTCCCAATACTTTGTTTTGTTTTGTATTACAGCACTTACATACATCAGTATACTTTGTACACCATCACCCATCCCCACTGGACCTCCCTCTTCTTGCTGATCACTCCTTCCTCCCTCAATACTCCATGACACTTTCTTTCCCTGCTCCCTGAAAGTCTCTTCCTCCCCTCTCATGGACTTCTTTCTACTTCTATCACATGTGTACACACACACACACACACACACACACACACACACACACACTTAATTCATTTTGCATATAACAGATGCAATATTTATCTAAATCTGCTTTCTTTCAGTTAATATAAAGGTCTCCACTTCATTCGTTTTCCTTCAAGTATAATGATTTCATTTTTCTTTATGGCTGTATTAAATTCCATGTGTATGGGGTGGATGGCATGGGCTGAGATTCCAGAAATGTGGTTTCGCTGTCATAGAGTTGAAGTTGGCTGGGCTGTGTTCCCTCCAGACACTCCCAGAGATTCTGTGCCTTGCCTCTTCCGGCTCCTGGTAGCTGCCAGAACTCCTTGGCGTGTTCCCTCATCCCTTCAATGCCTTCTTTCTTTTACACAGGGTTTTGGGTGAAGTCTACCTATGATTTTCCCATAATGTATGCATGTGGTTACATTAGGATCTACCCAGATGAGCCAAAATAATCTCCCCACTCCAAGACACTTAATTTAATCCCTATGTAGAGAGTCTTTTCTTTTGTTTTCCATATAAAGAAACATTGAAATACTAGGGGCCCAGGATAGGCTCCAAAAGTTATACAGAGAAACCTTGTCTCAAAAGAAAGAAAGAAAGAAAGAAAGAAAGAAAGAAAGAAAGAAAGAAAGAAAGAAAGAAAGAAAGAAAGAAAGAAAGAAGAGAAAAAGAAAAGAAAAGAAAAGAAAAGAAAAGAAAAGAAAAGAAAAGAAAAGAAAAGACAAACAGACTAGGGGCTTGAAACAGGCTATCTAGTGGGAGACCACTTTTTAGTAGAACAGACAGGAGGCTGCAGGAGAGGAAGAATAGGAGGCATGTGCAAACATTCAGAATGTGAGCGGGTTTGAAGGACTTCAGGGAGAGCAGAGTTTAATGCGGCTGGGGTGCTGTCTACAAGATGGGACTTGGAGAAGAGGAAAGTTAGAAGGGAAGGATGGTCCTTCTATATAAAAGAGACTTGTCAGGACAGGGAATGGAGGCCTTGGTCAGGGTGCTTCCTCCTACGCACGGAGCCCTGGGTTCAATCCCTGGCACCATGTAACAGGCGTGAGAAAGTGTGCCTATAACTCCAGTACTTGGGAGGTGACAGTAGAAAGATCAGAAGCACATGGTCATTCTTGGCTACATAATGAGTTCTATCTAGCCCAGCCTAGCTTACAAGAGACCATGTCTCAGGAAAGAAAAAAAAAATCTATTCTCTCACAATTCAGAAGAGAACAGCACATAGGAGTAGCATGGCCTAGGTAGCCCCTGTGTCCCTGAGCACGTGCACTTCTCTAGGGATAGGGACTGAGCTGAAGAAAGAGAATCCTTCAGCTACCAGAGTTGGCATGCACTAAAGAGCTTGCAGGTCTCCTGCTTGGGGAACACAGGCCCTGATGGCTGGTCCTTTTAGGAGAACACGGAGATAAGCCGTATCTGCTCAGTTGCAGCTTCTTGGCTGAGCCGCTTCGACATTCTCCTCAAAAAATCTCAAGGTGAGATTTGTGTTTGGAATAAGCTGGCATGCATAAGCATCCTCTGGAGCTCCTTTCTCACAAATGAGCAGACAGATTGCAGAGACGTGCCTGTCCCACTCAGCCCCAGCAATACCCCAGAGAAGGGTATGCCCTCCTGAAACGGGCAGAAGCAGAAATGCAGAAGGCCTAGCTGAAACATTCCTGGATGTGCCTCGCCCATAGAAGCCTGTTTCCTACAGCTATTCATTTCACACTCCAGTCTGCCGTCAGATGTTCTCCTGAAACATTAGCCAAGGAAAGCAAAAGAGTCCCAAGGATAAACAGAGGAACGTTCCTGAGTGTGACCAGCACTTTGCACCATGTTAAGCAATGTGGACTTGGCTCAATACTTGTGGTTATTTATAGAGCGTGTAAGATCTGAACAAGCTGCAACTGCAGATGGCTGGGCCAGATGATCTGTCATGGTCCCTTCCAACTCCATTTATTTTGTGATTTTTTTTTTATTTTTAATTTTTGTCCTAGTATCTATCACAAGGACTAACAAGTGGACCATTATTCAGAATAAGAAAAGAGGACCAAAGATTTTGTATCATGAAGTCAATTGGGTAAGAAGGGACAAATGTATCTTTTGAAGGAGGAAGTAATTAGATTTCTTATTTGAGAATTCCTAATCAGCTAAGGACATCTTCTGATGAGTTACCCTGAAGATGATTTCTACAACCAAAAAACCACAAAGGACCTTGAGACATAGGAATAACCCTCTTCTTTTATAGAAAAAGAAACTGTGTCCCAAAGAGGCAATATGGGATGTGATGTCTCCTGCTTGTCCAACGGCCACTTACAAAAAAAAAGAGTTCAAATCATTTTAATAGAGACTTTAGTCTCCATTAAGCAACTCCTAGAAAATTCTAGGTCCAGTAAAAAGTTAAAATAGATGCATGTTATATACTAATATATGCATATGATTTGTGATCATGGTGGAATTTTTATATAAATTCACATAAAAATTAATGATTATCTATTGAGACAAGTTCTCCTAACTCATAAGCTAGATGCAGGAGTTATTTAACTCTTTTACAACAAGAATATAATACTGAAGTAAATTACGGTCTCCATGGTATATTATATTATGTCTTATTTAAATAATTTCCAAGGAAATGTAACTTAAATCTGGAGCTTGGCCCATATTTGAATTTCCCTTGGGATTCAAGGAATAATCTGGTAATGAAATATCCCAGCTAGAAATTTTATTCATTTCTGTAATCATAAGGAAAATATTTTATTTGAGGTAAAAAAAAGGATTAAGTGGGGTTTTTGGGGGGTGGCGTTTTCTGGGCACTGTTGCTTTTAGGAGGAACATGAAAATTTTCAGTTAAGAAGTATCTTCATCAATTTGAAGAATAAGAATTTACCAAGTTGCTGCTTTGCTTATGTCCAGAGTGGAAATAAAGCAGTGAGTATGCCAGACTCCAGCATTCAATGACCATGGTGGACAACGGGCATCTCTCCTCCATAGCATCACTGAACCACTCCAAAGACTACATGGTTTGAAAGAGTCACAATGGATGGCCTCCTTAGAATACACTAAGAGGGTGGATACAGAGTTCTCACAAGTACACTAATTGTGTAAGGTAGCAATACTATAATTAGATACAGCCATTTCACAATATACTTCCTACTTCAGAATATCATTCTGTATACAACAAATGCGTATGTCTATGTGTGCCTTTTAGAATAGACAGAGATGGTGAGATGTCATCAGATAGAGGTGTTTATAGAGGCCTGATAACTTGAGTTAGATTCCTGAATTCCACACGGTAACAAAAGAGAATCAACTCCCAAAAGTTGTCCTTTGCCACCTTCACACTCACACACACACACACACACACACACACACACACTCACACACATATATACATAAACACACACATGCATAAACACACACCTTAATAAATAAATAAAATAAAACAATTATCTTTGGAAAGGAAATTCAATCTTTCTCCCTCTACTAAACAAAACAATATGCCAGTCATTCCATAAATCACATCAAACATCTTACAAACGTAACTAGAAAGCTGGTATTTTTCCATCACCCCAGCAGCCTCTTGCTCAATAACCTTTATTTAGCTATGGTCTCTCTTCAATCCAATGCAAAAAGTAGAAGGGACAGCCAGGCATCAGCCTTGCAGAAAATCTATTACTACCTCCCCAGGAAGCATCAGTCTTTATTTATGAAGAAAATCAATGTCCACAAAAGCCTCTTAGCGATAGCTTTAGGGGAGAAAGATACATTATTACTGTGATAAAATAACTTTGGGTTGAAGAGAAGAGTAACGAAATTAACATTTATTGAGTTCTTACAATTAGCTAATAGCTGACATACTCATTTGGTCCTCACTAAAATACTTTCGTGTGCCCATTTGTGGGGGGAAAGGAAGAAACTTTACAATGGACAATAGTCCAGGCCATAAATAATAAAAACTATGAATAAAAAGCCAGATTTCGCTCCCACAATGTTGGTGTCCCCACATCACCTAGAGATAATGCATACAGGGTGTGGAAAGAAGCTTTCAGAATATGAGCACCCACCTTCTCTTTTCGTTGGGACAAAATATGGATGAAGAACCGTGAAGTTCCTCTAGTTATCATTATAGGTTGCTTTCAGAATTATTTGCCCGTGGGTTTGAAGGATTCAGTGGCCATGAATCTCCAGCCATCATTAAGGAAAGTCCCAGATGGCTCCTTCTACCTCCCACTCTGTGACCCTTGCCATATCAAATCTTTTGTTTGTCCTATGAGGAGACCAATATTTGCTGGAAGTTCCCTGGAGGTCATTAGAGTTAAGCAGGGATGTACGTGTTCTCTGAATGAATTCTACTCAGCAATAATAGAACACCTAACAAGAAAACAAAGACCTTGCGACTTAAGAGCTTCTAGCAGGTAGGGAGTCTATTGACCTCCACCCAGGCCCTCGGGTGGACGAAATTATACAGTCTCTGTCACGGGTTCAGGCATGGTGCTTTATGCATTTGTTACAAGACAGATTTTCCCCTAAATGGAATGCACTGGAGAGGCCTTTTGGGAATTCTTTAAAAAATTATACTTAGTATAATATTTATTGTTACTACTGGAAAAGTAACAAAGTCAGAAATTAGTGTTTCCAAACAAACTTATGAAACTGTTTCAGATGTTATGTGATAGAGCACAGCAAGCCAATAGTGAGTGGTGTATGGGCATGTGTGTGTGTGTGTGTGTGTGCATGCACATGTGTAAGTCTGTTTGTGGTGTGTGTGTTTGTGTGTGTGTGTGTGTACATGCACATGTGTAAGTCTCTTTGTGGTGTGTGTGTGTGTGTGTGTGTGTGTGTGTGCACTTGTGTAAGTCTGTTTGTGGTGTGTGTGTGTGTGTGTGATTGTGTTTCCAAGCACTGTTATTTTGCTAGGCTGTAAATGTCAATGACTAATGATGGAAACTACTTCTCAGAGTATTTTCTCTGTGTGCTTCCAGATCACAGCTGGCTGAAATGAAGGCCTTTCTGGGCATATTTGGAATGCAGATGTAAAAGGAAAACATGGTCAGATTTTGGTCATGGAGAGGTACAGGTGCCCAACATCCCCTCTGTCTCCTCTGTTCAACTTCTAGGTCTCTTTCGTGGCTGCTGGTGCTGTGTGAGACCGTACAGTGCACTGGTCGCGCAGCCATAGAAAATGGACCACAGGGACAATGGCTGTTCCAGCCTGTCCTTTAGCTCTGACCACTACATTGTAAGGACTGGGCATGGAAGCCCAGGATTAAACAACCCACGCCAGCACTTCATGACAACTTGGGAGTCTTCCCTGATGCCCAGACTTTCATTTCTCAACCTTCACTTCTCCGGATCCTTTCACAGTTGATAAAGACCAACTCCTACGTCCTGTATTTTTTTTTCATCACTGCTGTCAATCAAACCCTGTGCTTTGTACATACTAGGTGGTGCTCTACCACTGAGCTACAATTCCAACTCCTTTTAATTTTCTTATTCTGTACACATTGCTCTGTCTTTTCTAAGTGAATTTGACTGATGCAGTTATTAAATAACTATCATACATTATCACTTAAATGATTAATAAATATGATCAGAGTTTAGGTCTTGGAAGTGAGTGTCTGGGTCATTTGCTATATCCTTATTGCCTAGCACTGTCTCAGACACAAAATGTATGCTTAATATTGGTCAATGGAATAGGAATGACACACTAACCTTTAGGTGACTTGTAAATGTTGCTCCACCCAATAGACCCAATCCTCTATAATTCAGGGAAACAACACTAAATATCAGTGACTCTTATGCTAAATGTTCAATTTTTTAATTGACTGTTCAGGTAACAAGAACTGAAATTCTTGTCAATGAGGACAACAACGGGCTCCTCTTCTGAGGAAGACGGATACTGCTGTCCTGATTCCTCCAGATGTCAGCTCACACTATCACACGGCACCATGCATACCCGGCGCCTACTCCAAACTTCTTGGTGTCCGGGCTCTGTGTCCATTATGAGAAGGTAAATAAAAGAGATATGCTCAACAATTTCCCAGGAATCTACAGTTCCTTATCCATTGGCCTTTGCCTGCTTCACTCTGCTCCCCACAGGATGATGGAAAGACAGGAAACTTCGTGCTTATTTTTCTCTACCCTCAACTTTGGAAAGACTCACCCTACAACCCCCAAAAGTAAGCTTATGTCTTAGTCACTTCCATAGCGGTGAAATATTTATCTTCATTTACCTACCAGCACTTAAAAGTTAAGAGGTTTTCCATTAAAATTGAGAGGTCCAGTGTGCCTTAAAATAGCTTATATTCCAAAATAGAAGCAAACAGCCCAAGTGAGAATCTGGCAGTCCACTATTCTTGATCCAAGCTTTATCTGCCGCTTAGTATCATGCTTACCCTGGGGTTTACCTGACTATGGGGTAAAAGAAATGTGAAGTACTTCCTAGACTTGGAGCTGACCCTGTACTTACTGTTCTCCTGCCTGTAAATGTGATACCTGTCTGGCCATTATAGTTGTGTGTATCAGGAGATGATCTAAGTCCAACCAAAGACGTACACAGACTGTCTAAAGATGGGGAGAGATTGTGCTTCCGGTGTAGGTTAAAGAGACCACCCCCAGGAAGGGAAAGACTGGGTTGATGGTTTCCAAAGAGAACCCTGGAAAAGAGCATTGCTGGAGCATACCCTGAAACAGCAATTCTAGAGAAGCAATGGAGGACTGGCCTTCCACAAGGTGTCACATGGAGTGGGGAGTGGCAGCCAGACTGTGTCTTGTCAAGATTGCAGAAGTTGTCTTCTGTTGTGTAAAAGAATTAACCCTAAAAGTTCACTAACATTGGAATTTCACTTACAATGAACTTGAGTGATATTTGATCATGCCTCTGAGTAAAAAGTGTTTATACCAGATATCTGAAATTTGACCCTACAGAGCCACAATCCTCTGTCCTTTATACTGACCTCTGTTGACTCGTGGATAACGGCAGTAGGCTCCTAATTCCTACCTACCAGCCAGGTTCACTCACTAGAGAGGTGGGTGCTGCTGTGAAGAAAGCAAAGGCCTCAAGGTCATCTCAAGTTCATCACCTCTCCCCATCCTAAAGTTATTACAATTCTCAAAGAGAGTAGAGCTGCAGTGCTTGGGGCTGCCCCTACGTTCGGCAGCCTGAGGGTACTGATGACCTTGCTTCTGACAGCCCCAGATCCTAACAGCATCCCCTAAGGTTCTCTCACAGCACACCTTCTTAAATAGATCCTTTAAATTAATAGAGAATTCCTGGCCGGCTTAACCTATTTCAAATATACCATCTGCTTCCTGTGGGGGCTCTGACTGAAACGGCCCGCATGGAGCAAAACAGTTGACACTGGTCCCCTAAGAAAAGCAGCATTGTGATGGCAAGTCATCACGGAACTTCAAATCCGGGAGTGTGCGCTGGCTTAGAGTGGAGGTTCTAAGTTAGGTTGAAATTGAACTGATTAAGATTTGAAACCTGAAATTCTACTCAACAGGAAGACTTAAAAAGGAATTTTAAACTAAGAGAGAAAATAAGTGAAGGGAACAGAAAAGAGGAATTGATAGACAGAAAAAAAAGATCCTTGAACTACACAGAAAAATGTTGCAGAGAAATACAGCACATGGAATCTGAGTCTTTTACTAGGTTGGGGCCAGGCATGCTCTGGGTCTGGCCAGTAACAGGCTTCCATGCAGAAGCTGCATACTTGCAATGTACCATGGGCGTCAAGGCATTGCGTACTGGTACAGAGACCCGTATACACTGCCCAACAGATCCTGCATCCTTCAGAGCCCTTGAGGGATGCATACTGTTTGTGGGATACAAGGCACGATCCAGTTGGATTCATAGGCATCTGGGAAAGGTAAGGAAAAAAGAGCTAGCTACGTAGCCCAGGCTGGCATTGAACTCATGATCCTGCTGCCTCAGCTTTTTGAGTGATAGGATTATAGGCATGTGCCCAGACACCTGGTTTAGGGTCTATATCTTCTTATGTCACGTTAATACTCTAATACTGATGTTAAGCTAATTCCTGGGTTCTTCTCAAAGATAACAGGTCATAAATGTGGGAATCTCTACCAATACATCAACCCTGGAAGACACCATCCTCTGGTTTTTATCCTATTCATTCCCTCTCTAGATTAGATAATGATCTACATGTGCTGGAGAGGCCAATCTCCTAGTCAACTGTTTACTCATGCAAAAAACACCTTCAGACTCACTCAATAACAATGCTTAATCTGGGCCACTCAAACTGGCCTAAAATTTAACCCTCACAGTATCTTACCAGTTTCCTCCTTCATTCATGAATTCAATAAAATCTTTAGCACATAACGATTTTATGTTGTATGAGAAATATGATTCTGCCTCTTAACGACTAACATATTAACAGGATGATAATTCATCACAGTGGCTAGTACTGGGGAGCAGATAAGATCAGTCTGTACCCAAAGGGCTATGCAGGGGGTGATGTTCTGTTTCAGATATGGACACTAATCACCCAGGAACATTCTGACTTCAGATAGGCTCTTTGCAATTTCTTAAATAGATCCTATATTCTAATGACAAATTCTTTCTGAGGTTGTCTTGGGCTTGCTGTTGTTTTTTATGGTGCCTCTGGAGACAGAACTCAGGGCTCTGTGTATGCTATGCAAACACTCTACCACTGAGTTAGACCCTTTACACTTTGGGTCTCAAATATCCTCTAAAGTTTGTATGATGAAAGCTTGGGCACTAGCCCATAATACCATTGTAGATGATGCAGTCTTCCAGAAGTGAGACCCAGTAGAAGGAAGTGGAGCTGTTGAAAGCATGTCCTTGAAGAGCCTCTTAGGACCCCAAGACCACAGACCACACCTTCCCTCTCCTTCCTGGATGCCATAAACACTTCCTCCACCACACACTCTCTCTCACCATGACAGACTGCCCTGCCATAGGCCCAAAGTATTGAGGTCAAGCAACCATCGACAGAAACCTCTGAACCTGTGAGCCCAAATAAATCTTTCCTCTTATAAGTTGATTATCTCAGACATTTTGTCCCCATGCTTGATACTTAGCTAAACCAGACCCCCTAGTCCACAAATACCTTGTTTTATAAGTCTTTTAAAAAAAAATCACCAAAAGGTATGTAATGAAGTATCTCTCTCACTAACCATTTTCAACTGGATAGCTGTAGCCACTATTATCAAAATTTTTAATGTATTATTCGACATTTTTAAAGTGTATACAAGGAAACAAGGACTTAGATTCTCACTCACTGTGTTTTTACACAAAAGAGCTCACAAAGGGACATAATGCACGCACTGTGCCCTGCCTTTTATTTTTCACCTCACAACAAATCTCCACGATCTCTTCTTATCAGTGCATGGGGCTCCTCCATCCTTTATTACAGATCCATTGTATTTCGTTAAATGGATGCGCCACACTTTATTTAACCGGCCCGCTCCATTGACAGGCACTTGGGTTGTTTCTAATCTTTGGCTTCATAGAACTATATTGAGCTCCTAGATAATAACAAGAAAAGAGAAAGGAAGAGACAGGAGAGAGAGATGGAATCAGAAGTGAGAAAGTGTTGTCAGTGGCACAAAGGCCCAGAGCTCTTGAGGGGTGGGGAAGGCTGGATGGAGGGAAGGACAGGGACAACAGAGATCAACTGTCCTCGCCACCAGCCCTAACGCTTTTTCTTTGAAGGGTTGTGTGTCATAATGCAGGGAGGTCCGGAAACATTGTGTTTTCTCTAGATAGGTTGGATCATCTGCACGAATTAGACGTAGAGGGGTTTCTATAAACATGACTAAAACTCTGGGGTCTCCCTCACCTCTGCTAAAGACAAAAATTCATTCCAATGGCTGTAGCGCTTTATTTCCAGGAATAAAATATGAACGCTCTCCAGCTCCACACTTCCCCTAAAGCAAAGAGCCTCAGTTGCTGCTGGGAGGGCCACAAGAGGCCCACTCCCAGAGCCACTGCCCAGCAAACGCCGAGCCTGATTTGTAAGCCTCTCTTGGTTCCCATCCCTCCAGGGCTAAAATGCCCAGCTGCCTCTTTCTAACCAAAATTTATTTTTATCAAGGAAGCACCACATTCGCTCAGCTCTAGAGAAAGCTGGGTTGAGCTGCACAGACAAAACGATTGTTCTCATTTGCACAACTGCTTCAAGAGAAAATGAGATTACCAGCATCAAGGGAAAATTTAAAAATTTTCCCCGGGCAAGAAGAATTGACTTCCTCTGTTCCGAGATGAAGGTAGGGGAGAATTTACTGCCTCACCTAGCTGGAGCCTAATAAAGCCGGGCGCTTGGCTTGCGCCCGTGAACCCAGAAATTCTCTGTGCTGTGATTTATGCAAATGTGCTAATTCATAATTAAAAAGTAATTGGGATCATTTTAACGGCCTTTTCTTCCTGTTAGCCTGCCTCAGTGGCAGACCCCTGTCACATCAATTGTGGATGTTAATATATCAATTCAAATGATTTTATTGTCTTAAAAAATAACTTAGCTGCTGTAGAGGCTGCCTTGGGGAGCCCAGTCTCCAAGGAGGAAGCTATCTAAAAGTCAGTCCATTCTCATCTCCCAGTTACTGACATGCAGAAAAAGAAACATTCACTTTTAATAATAGGGCTCTCTTTCATGCAAGAAAAGTAGAGGATTTCTAAAAATAAATAATTCATGCTCCTCCAAGCTCCCAGAGAATAAATTTGTTCCTTTTCTGTTTTGTTTTTCTTCAAGATATGACATCTTAGGAAGAAGGGGCTGAGCGGGGAGACAGCACTTTCTGCTTCTGTGGGTAGAAACATGCAGACTGTTTCATTCCCTGGTGCAACAAAGCCTCAAGATCAACAGACAAGAGCTGAAAACCTTTTCCCACCAGACAGGACAGCGCCATCTAAATGTTCTCTCCAAAGACAGTGCTTCACAGACAGGCTCACAGAGGCGTGTCGATTTTCCCTTTGTGCGCACGCATCCCTTTTCAAAAAGAAAGAGAAGTAAAAGAAAGGGAAAACAATGCCATACCCAGATCCTGCACACAATTCATTACACTGTGTTGACCACATGGCCGGTAGCTCTGCTCTGTTTTCAGTTTCATGTTTTTTATGTGTTTTGATTCCTTTGTCATTAAAGGAACATGGAGTTTCCAATATACCATCCAGTGATATTTCTCAAACTACAGTGCATCTACAAATAATAAAAAAGTTAACTAAATACAGATTTCTGACCCTTGCCTTCCCAAATTCCTATTGGCTTTGTCTGGTATAGTTCCAGGTAACTCCGATCCACTTAAACTCTGGGAAGCACTCATATAATTCAAATGAATTATGGTGTGATGATAAATACCTATAACAATTTCCTCCCGGATACAATAACAATTGGTCATTCCTGAAAATTGACTTTTGGTCCCTCTGTACCCTTCAGTGGATTGTTCTTTTGAAGGAAATTGTGTATTTGGGTTTGGGGAATGGTGCTATGGGCTTATAATTCCTGATCAAACTGAAGCAGAAGGAGAGAAATATCATAAAACCTAAGCTCCTGAGATATTGATTCAAAACTTGGGGGAGGAAGGCAGGCAACAGGTTCATCAAAAGCTGTACTCCCTTCCAGCAAGAAGAAGGGGGGAGGGGAGAGGGAGAAGAAGGAGATCGCGAGAGGCAGCACTTACCACAAATTTTATACAGTCCTGGGGGTCACTAAGCTCAGACCAGAACGCAGTGCCCTCATAGTCTTCTGTGTCCTAGGTCACAAAGTCAAGGACAACTTTATTTCTGAGTTCAGCAATGCAAAGGTAGTATGCGCTGTGATGCTATGGGAACTACAAACTAAATATTTCACAAATCGGGAACTAGATCTTCCAAACCCAAGAAACAAAACTTGTTAGCAAACATGGCAGGTCCAAGATTTCTAATGCAAAATAAAGCCTAGCAGCTCATCATTTCATATAACCCATGGTGACAGATACTTTTAAATTCTAAAGTATAAGAATTGGGGGTTAGAGAGATGGCTCAGTAGTTAAGAGTGCATACTGCTCTTTATGGAGCCCTGAGTTTGGTTCCCATCAATCATATTGTGCACTTCACAATCACCTATAGCTCAAAGTTCAAGGGATCTGACCCCTTCTTCTGGCCTCCAGGGGCACCACACTCATATGCACACCCCCCCCACACACACACACACACGCTGTTAAAAATAGTAAAAACAAAGAAGGAACACGGTACAGCTAGCATAGGAAAAGGATAAAGATTTGTAATTTGAGTTTTAAAAGAATCTTCCTGAAATAAAGCTTGGATTGCCCATGTCTTAGTCCTGTGTAAACCAAGTAAAGCATTCTGTTAGGTCCGTGTGACAATTCCCCAGGTGGGTCACTGACATCACACACAGCAGTTCTCCACAAGGTGAAACGAGGTCAAGACAGGGCCAGAATTTCTATGCAGATATTCAGTTTGCTCATCCTGTTACATCTATCTGATTGCACAATTCGAGGATTGGTGAGATCATGTCCTACAGGCAACCTGAGCCTGCACAGAAAGTTATTAAAATAATGCACAGCGTTGCTTCATCCACTTAAGATGGACTATCACTGCCATCTGTTTACTTAAGGGCGCTAGGAGAATCCAGTACACTGGTTTCTTCAAGAAGATGTTGTCCACACAACACAGAGATTGAGTGTCCCTTACCCAGAATGCATGGGAGCTGAAGTGCTTGGAATTAGGGGATTTTTCAGATTTTGGAGTACTTGTATATATATAATGAGATGTATTAGAGATGGACCCCAAGTCTGAACATGAAATTCACTTCTGGTTTATATACACCTTTTATGCATAGCCTGAAGGTGATTTTGTACAACATTTTGAGCTTACTTGTATTTTAACAGCAGCCTAGCATGTGAGGTCAGGTGTGGAATGTTACAATTGGAGCAACCAGTCAGCACTCAGAAAAAAAAAAAAAGAAAATGGACTTTGCAGCAATTCCAGCTTTCGGTTTGCAGATTAAGAATGCTCAGCCTATGTAACATATAGAAATAACTAATGACAGATGAAGTCATTACACCAAATACAAAAACTCAAGGACTTTTGAAGGGCCCAGGAAAAGAAAACTAAAGAAGTCAGAAATGCCAATTGGAAGGAAAGACAGTGGCTGGGAATGTACCTCAGTCAACAGAGTGTTTATCTACACAAGTACACATAGGCCCTGAATTCCATCCTCAGAGCCATATAAACTAAATTTGGTGGTTGTAGTGGTTTGAAAGAGAATAGAAATAGCTCTGTTGGCCAGGCAGCCGTGGCACACTCCTTTAATCCCAGCACTCAGGAGGCAGAGCCAGGTGGATCTCTGTGAGTTTGGGGCCAGCCTGGTCTATAGAGCAAGATCCAGGACAGGCACCAAAACTACACAGAGAAACTTTGTCTTGAAAAACCAAAAAGAAGAAGAAGAAGAAGAAGAAGAAGAAGAAGAAGAAGAAGAAGAAGAAGAAGAAGAAGAAGAAGAAGAAGAAGAAGAAGAAGAAGAAGAATACTTAGTCACCAGGGAGTGGCACTCTTTGAAAAGATGAGGAGGTGTGGCCTTGTTGTAGGAAGTGGGTCACTGGAGGCAGGCTTTGAGGCTTCAAAAAGCCCATTCCAAGCCCAGAGTCTCTCTCTTCCTACTGCCTGTAGAAACGGATGTAGATCTCTCAGCCGCTGCTCCAGCACCATGTCTGCTCTGTGTGCTGCTGAACTCCCCAGCATAAGGATAATGGGCTAAACCTCTGAAATTGTAAGCCAGTCCCAATTAAATGCTTCTCTTATAAGAGTTGCCACGGTCATTGTGTCTCTTCACAGCAATAGAACACTAACTGAAATAGCAGTCCATGATTATAATCCCAGTACTTAGAGGTGGAGACAGGAAGATCAGAAGTTCATGGTTATCCTTGGCTATATAATGGGTTCAAAGGCAGCCTGTGCTACACGAGACCTGGTATCAAAAATAAAAAGAGGGGCTACAAGGATGGCTCAGTGGTTAAGAGTGTGTAGTGCTCTCGCAGAGGACCTCAGTTCAGTTCCAAGCATCTACTTCAGCCAGCTTGCAACTACCTGTAACTCCACTTCCAGGACATCTGACATCTCTGGCCTTAGCAGGTACTCATGCCCCATGCTCATGTCTTCACACAGGAGACACACACACACACACACACACACACACACACACACACGGTGGAGGGGGCAAGGAGGGAGGCAGTGAGGAAGAGAGGATTACAAATAAAACGAACCTTAAAAAACGATTATTTAAAAAGGTAAAAGATAGGAAAGTTACAGGAAGGCAGGGTGGAGGAAGGACAATTAAACTGTACCTTATTCAGTTGCTTCCTGCTAAGTAAGAAATCAAACACAAAGTTTACATGCAGGTGGTGATTTGCTTGGGTTAGTAATTAGGGTCACTTTCTGTGTGGCACTGCCTGGCTTCACTCACATGTCTGGGACTGCAACTGGGGTGTGTTGAGCATCTGGGACAACTCAAGTGTTGGGGTCTCTCTCCACCTGTCTCTCATCCCTCAACAGGCAAGGCTCTGAAGGATCAAAGCAAAAGCCTCAAAGCTTTGTACAGCCTTGGCTGAGACCTCATGGTAAAACTTCTACCTCGTGGTGTCAATCAAAAGAAGCCACTGGCCAGCCCAGAGGCAGACGCCAGCAAATACACCCCCTGGTCACAAGAGGGATTGCAAATAACTGGTGGTCGTTTTCATCAACCAAAAGTAGTATCCGTGAACCTGTACAGCAGGCATGTTAGTTTCCTTCTAATTAGAAAAGAGACTGCTTC